>JAAGKR010004739.1:0-57969 GCA_011419295.1 Clarias macrocephalus | reverse complement strand
CTCTCTTTGTCTCTCTCTCTCTCTCTCTCTGTCTCTCTCTGTCTCTCTCTCTGTCTGTCTCTCTCTCTCTGTCTGTCTCTTTCTCTTTGTCTGTCTCTCTCTCTCTCTCTTTGTCTCTCTGTCTCTCTCTCTCTCTGTGTGTGTCTCTGTCTCTCTCTCTCTCTCTCCCTCTGTCTCTCTCTCTGTCTGTCTCTCTCTCTGTGTCTCTCTCTCTCTCCCTCTGTCTCTCTCTCTGTCTGTCTCTCTCTCTGTGTCTCTCTCTCTCTCTCTCTGTCTCTCTCTCTCTCTGTGTCTCTCTCTCTCTCTTTGTCTCTCTCTCTCTCTTTGTCTCTCTCTCTCTCTCTGTCTCTCTCTCTGTGTCTGTCTCTCTCTCTCTCTCTTTGTCTCTCTGTCTCTCTCTCTCTCTCTCTCTGTGTGTCTCTCTCTCTCTCTTTGTCTCTCTCTCTCTCTCTGTCTCTCTCTCTCTGTCTCTCTCTCTGTGTGTCTCTCTCTCTCTCTTTGTCTCTCTCTCTCTCTGTCTGTCTCTCTCTCTCTGTCTGTCTCTTTCTCTTTGTCTGTCTCTCTCTCTCTCTCTGTGTCTCTGTCTCTCTCTCTCTCTCTCTCTCTCTCTCTCTCTCTCTCTCTCTTTCTCTGTCTCTCTCTGCAGGATGTTTGGCTTCGTAGCGAGGCGCAGTGGAAGCACTTCTGGAAACGTGTGTCACCTGTTTGCCGAGCTCGATCCGGAGCAGCCTTCCACGGCCATCGTCAACTTCATCAATAAAGTCATGCTGGGACCACATCACGTCCGCAAGTGAGAGGAAAGGAGAGGAGAGGAAGAGAAAAAGAGAAGAGAATAGAAAAGTTGTTTAAGTTTATTTTATTTTATTTTATTTTATTTTATACAATATAATGGTAGATTAATAATATTGACTTTATCATCCATTATAAAGTGCACTGTGTTTTGATTACTGAAATAAATGTATAATGTCTAACATAAATGATACATTTATATCTTATTTATATATTATATAATTGAAATTAATATAATATTATTGTAGTAGGTATCTTCCCTTTCTGATATTCCTGATTCATAATAATCATTATTTTGTGTTTTTAATTAAACTGTGGTGCAGTTATGTCTTTATGATTTTTTTATGATCTAAATTCAGTTTCTATTATTATTATTATTTTTTTTTTTTTGTCTTGTGTTTGGGTATCCAAACATACATACTTTATATACAAACATACTTTATATCCCGAACAAAAATATAAACGCAACACTTTTGTTTTTGCTCCCATTTTTTATGAGATGAACTCAAAGATCTGTAACATTTTCTACATACAAAAAATAACCATCTCTCTCAAATATTGTTCACAAATCTGTCGAAATCTGTGATAGTGAGCACTTCTCCTTTCCCGAGATAATCCATCCCACCTCACAGGTGTGTCATATCACGATGCTGATTAGACATCCGGCTGTGATAGTGAGAAAGTTTTGATAGTGAGACAGATTTGTGAACAATATTTGAGAGATATGGTTATTTTTTGTATGTAGAAAATGTTTCAGATCTTTGAGTTCATCTCATAAAAAATGGGAGCAAAAACAAAAGTGTTGCGTTTATATTTTTGTTCAGTATAGATCCTGTAATATCTGTGTAAAATGGAGTGTGTATGAAATGAAAACATCATGGGGTTCATGTGTCACTCCATCATTGGTTCTCATCTATATTCCTTATTCATGTCAATATCTGTAAAAAAAAAAAAAAAATATATATATATATATATATATATATATATATATATATATATATATATACTTTAAGACTGTACGTTTTTCTGCTTTATTAAAACAAACACGTTGAGTTCTGTCTCCTGATTGGTCAGATCTTTGCAGTTTCTCAGTAACGTGTAACTGCTTCAAGAGCGAGAATAAAGAGAGGCTGCTGAGGGAAGGAGTGTTTGTAGCTGCTATAATGTAAAAACACAATCAGTTCATAGACATTCTACAGCATTACATGTAAGAATAAATGTCTATAGGTCGTTATCATTATTATTATTATTATTATTATTATTATTATTATTATTATTATAACATGTCAAGACGTGCCAATAGAGGTAAATAATCCACGAAGGCAGGTAAAGGCTGGAGTTGTGAAAAAGATCTAGCAACTGGTATTACACATATAGTACCACTCAAAAGTTTGTACACCCCTTCTAATTTCATGGTCTTTCCTAATTTTAATTTCTTTCTAAATTATAAAACAAGACTAAAGGTGTCCAAAAACACACAATAATCTCCTCTGAACAGTTGATATTGAGATGTATATCTGCTACTTCTGCTCTGTGAAGCTTCATAACGGCTCTAATCTGAGGTGCTGCTTGTTAATTGGTGATTTCTGCGGCTGGTGACTCTAAATGAGCTTCTCCTCTGCAGCAGTAGTTTTGGTCTTGCTTTCCTGGGAAGGTCTTCTGACTGTTGCTATTGCTGTTGTTGTTACTTAATTACTTAATGCCATATGTGTTATTTCATAGTGTTAAAAAAGAAAAACATTTAGTATTGTTTTAGAATTTAGAAAAATAAATCCAAATTTGTGTTCATATTAAAATAATAATATATAATAATTAAAATTATAATGAGAAGATAAATAAGTTCGAGTCTCATTCAACTTTTTTTCCTTCCATTCAACCTGTCTTACCCTCCATGCGCAGGGTGTCCATGATCGTCTTCCGGACAGCTGTCGGGTCAGTATTCTTCCCCATGATTGTGGATCCTACTGGACCAGACTGAGAGACCATTTAAAAGCTCAGGAAACCTTTGCAGGTATTTTGAGTTAATTAGCTGATTAGAGTGTGACACCATATGACTCTCCATCGCAGTGGAATTTTGGATTGCAAGTATAATTTGTTCTGGAAGTGTCCTTGTTCATCAAAGCACTCATGTATCAAAGTGAATTTCCCCCATTAGAAATAATGGAATCTCAGACTATTCGTTCTACAACCCCAAAATATCCATATAAAAATAATTCATACAAAATATAAAGTAAAAATAAAATAAATCAGCCAGCAATTTACCTTTGAAAAGAATCCTGACAGAGCAGTGTTTCTGTTAGTGTGTGTGTGCATGAGTGTAAAGCTGAAGTAAGATGAGAGGAAGAGAGAGGGGGCTACTGTGTAGGATGACTTTCACACACACACACAGGAAATTTCTTTAACAAGGAGCCTCTCTAATGACACTTGCTTTTGCTTTAAGCGCGCACGTACAGGTGGTCATAATGTTACACAGTGTGTGTGTGTGTGTGCGTGTAAGTTGTACTACACATTAGCCCTCTCACTCTTCCTCTCGTTTTACTTCAGCTTCACATGTGCGCACAGACACAGTGTGTGTTTGTCTACTACACACACACTAACGGAAACACTGCTCTGTCGGGATTCTTTTCAAAGGTAACGTGCAGCTGCAAGTTCAAGTGCATTGTGCACACACACACACACACACACACACACACACACACACACACACATACACACACACACACACACACACACACACACACTAACGGAATCACTCCCCTAAACAGATTCATCTCCCCCACTGCTGCAGCCTTTTAAAACTTTTTTTCTTCACGGAGGCCGTTGTTAGTTGTTGCAGTAAAACAAAATACTTTATGCGCACACACACACGTGGTCACAATGTTATAGTAAAGAACACACACACACACACACACACACGGATGTTGAATATACAAGTGCCGCATGCACACTGAGACTGAGCATGGGAGACGATTACCCACAGCGAGCGAGTGAGAAGAACCATTGGCACTGATCACAAGACACTCGGCAGACAAAGCATATATGTATTACTCGTATATCGAGACCTCACTCGTTTATTAGATTACAATTTATTACAAAATTTTGTATTCCACTGTATTTATCTTTTTCACAATAATTCAAATTTTCTGAGATACGAAATTTTTGATTTTCATTAGCTGCTAACCAATCATCAAAAAATAAAATAAAAAATGAACACTTCAAATATATCGGTCTGTGTGTAATGAATTTCATACACATTTCCATAATTTTGTTATGGAATGAAAAATTTTATTCTTTAAAAATATTTTGCAACAATGACCAATGGTAAAAGCACTTTACAAATAAAACTGAATTGAAATTGAATTATATAGTATATGAGTTTCACTTTTTAAATTGAATTATTGAAATAAAATAACTTTTCAATTATGTTCTAATTTATTGAGATGCCTGTGTATAAAATTTGAAAGTGATCAGAGCTTTTTTTTTTTGTCTTTTAGCAACAAACAGTATTTTTGCAGTACAATCACACCAATCTGACATGTGTATGTGTGTCTGACATAATGTGTGTGTGTTTATTATTTATTAATATTTTAAAATGCTTAATAAAATAACATTTTTATGTTTTTATCACACTTAACTTCACTGCCCATACCATGTATATATTTCCCTATACATTAAATATGATCTTTAATTTCATAGCTACAGTATCCAATATTAATTAGAAAAAAATATATAGCAATATTACTATTGTATTATTATTAATAATAATAATATACTTAGTATATGATCACTGATATTGGATTCCAGCACAGGTTTGACACGTGCTGTTCCTTAGGCTTCGTTTGCTTAATTATTTATTAATTAATTTATTTTCGCTATATGACACAAGATTTATTTTTTGGTTGAGAATAAATTTCTGGAAGAAATAAAACAGGACGAGGTCCCACCGAGATTTGAACTCGGATCGCTGGATTCAAAGTCCAGAGTGCTAACCATTACACCATGGGACCAGGCGCGTGCGAAACAGCCAGAAAATGTTCCTCATAAAACTAATGTCTGTCGCAGCCAGCGTCCCTTTTATAACCTTTGTTCAATTAAATTTACGAAATTAAACGAAATTTAGGGTAAAATCATATATGTTCCCGAAGTCCACAATAAGCGAACGTCTTTAGCAAAGCTTAATCACAAAACTTAACGCAGTAACGTTAGCTAGCGAGCTAATCCCGTCCGCGATTAATTTACAACATTTCCGGGACCTGTTCCGGAGGCTAATGATAAAGTTCATACGTTAAATTTGTCATGTTTTATAATTATATTTTTGCTAGTTTGCAGTCATGACACGTTATAAAAGCTTTTTATTTATTACCAACACAGAACAAGGACAACAAGTCGTTTCATGAAATAACCGAAAGAGGGCGCTGCTCGCAAGCCTTTAGAGACCATCGCGAACCCGCTAGGATGACGTAATCTGATACGTCACGTGCCCGCCATTTTAAAATGAAAGCCTACACAAGTCAGTGGAGACATGCTGCTCTATACAGCACCCAGACTAATAAACTAATAGGCACTGGGAACTGTGTGGATTCATCTCATATATATATATATATAGTCACTGTTGATTTTTTAGTAAACTGTTACCGTACACTCACTACTGTATGACATAGTCTTTCTTTTTTTAAATAACTTGATTTTGTATATTAGAATGTCGAGTATTTTTCATTACGCAGAAGAGGTCGACCACAGCTCAGCAAAAGCGGAAATTTCCATATAGCTTTGACAATGATGAGAGAGAAGGGAAACAGTATTTTGATTCCTCTGCATGTCTTCACATATGGTGGCGTTGACAAATAAAAAGCCACGAATCTTTAAGAGAGAACAGTTAATGAGCAAAATTGTCCCGTTTAGAAATAAAAGCTAAAAAAAAAAAGCCTTTTGGAAACTAAACAAGTCACTTCCTAATAATTTCTTGATTAGATTTAATAAAACAAAATTCAGAATTAATTATTTCATCCATTACCTTTTGTGCGTGAAAAGAAAAAGAAAAAAAATCACCTCATGTGTGTCCCTCACCTAAAAGGTCTGATTGACAGAATCGACTCGTTAGTGAACCACGCCTCTCAGGATTATGCTTTCTGATTGGTCAGAAGAGAAGCTGTTGATTAATGCTCTGATACAGCAGCTCTGACAGTAGTGCGAGTTTATATTAATGTGCCCCTTATAATATGTAATGGTATCCATAGCAACAGCTTATTCACAGGGACGTATATGATGCATGTTTACTGTGTAAGGAAGGAGACTCCAGTGTCCAGTCCGGCGTAAAGCAGGTTTTTATTATTATTAGCTTGTAGATGGAGAATAACGCAAAGCTGGTGATGGAACCAGTGTTTTTGTAGCTGCTGTAATGTTTAACAACATCAAATGTAACTATAAAGAGATTTAATTCATTCAGATTATAAGTGCTGGGGTAGAAGAGGAATAAAACACTTTGGGATTTAAAAAATGCTAAGACTTTAAGGCGGTTGAAAAGTTGCTTTTAAAGTGTTCAAACTTCAATGCGTTTAGAAGCAGTTATGGTTGTGCGGTTTGGTTTGTTTATTCCATGTGATCATGTGACCAGCCGTGTGTTTGCAGTCGTGACCTGTGAAGGATGTTTTCTGCGCTATTTCTGTTCAAAGCCTTCAAACGAACAATCAAACCTCAGCAAAGCGGCATTCTTCTCTCTTTTCCCGGACGTTTTTGTTTCATGTACAGCTGCGGCCTGAGTTCCTCCTCTACAACAATTCACCTATAAAATAAATAAATAAAAAGTTGCTTTTTTAATTATTTTTTTTAAATCTCTCAACACAACGTAATTATCAATCCCGAGCAGTTCTTTATGCTCAACACAGTGATAACAGACGTGCACCAGTCGGGTTCGATCACATTCCACTCCACACTCTTTCATGCTGCTTGGTGATTGGCTGAACAGCCTTGACCTTTGACCCACAGTGATGCAATCCCATTGTAAAGCTGTTTTCCCTGCACATTCCAGCGTTGGTGTTTGTGTTCTCTGCACAGTTCACGGCCTGTTGCATCACGTACACACACGCAGAGCACACACAGAGGAGATGGACCGAGAGGGAAAATAAAACAGGCAGAAAAAAAGGGTTGTTTTTATTCACAAACAGATTTACCTTCTGAACGAGAGACAAAAATAAAAAATAAAGCAAAGGAAAATGAATAATTCCCAATAATCAATAACTCCCAGCCGAGGTCCTGTAATGTGCAAGTGGTGTTTGTGAACGATCGTGTGTACAGTTCATATGGACAGATGCGTCTCTTCTACAAGCTGTCGACCAGTTATCCACTGATTTTTAGTGATCAGGCGTTCCACTCGCTGAATGTTCGACTGCAGTGGGCTCCTCGGCCGGGACCGTCATTCACGGACGTTAGCCCTTCTTTAAAACCTTTCAACCACTAAAAAAAAAAGTCTCATCACCATACGGTGTTTGAAGTAAACGTTAATCGATTTCACTCCTTCATTCACCAGCAATTTTAACACAAGTCCTGGTTTGACTCGAACGCACTTCATACCATGATAAGAAGATATAGTAGGAAACCTCTCAAGAAGTTTTTGCTAAATTTAACTTCTTAATTGTCATCTTTCTGAACACACAACTATCAAGAGTGAAATATTTTCACATTTAAATTACCTGAATTTTTTTTTTCTAAGGAAAAAAATAATTATTCAGAAACATTTATCATATTATATCACTTTACAAGAGGGCTGACCTGTAGATGTAACACAGTAGCTCGCAAATGCAACCCCAATGTGTGTATAGTACAGTGTGTGTATAGAACAATGAGTGCACTTAAAAACCTTCCTGTACCCTGAACTTCAAATATAACAAAAAATCCAAAATGTAAATTAAAAATCATCAGTACAGCCTGCAGCTTTAAGAACTTAATTAAAAATCACCTTAATCACATTAAATTAATGCAACATGTGCCTCAGTGGTGAAATGCAATCGCAGTAAAAACATTAACAAGTCATTAACAAGTTAAACACTTCTGTTCATGGTAGGAGGGGCGGAGCTATTTTTACAGGCCAGAAAAATATGCAGAAGCCTGAAAGTATTACAGAAATTAGTATAACTTATTATATAGCAATATGTCATTTTTTACTTTGTCTTTAAAATACTTTTTTTATTACTTTGTCTTTAAATATAATGAAAATAAAGACTAAACATTACATACAGGACCTTTAATCAAAGTTCATCAGTAAATCACTAGAAACAAAACAGGTTACATGGGATATATTTATTATTATTAACACAAGATTCTGAAACATTCCTTAAAAAACAAACGTTATAGAAATAGCTGAGTCACAGTGCTGTACTCTAACACTGTACTCTAAGCACACACACACACACACACACACACACACACACACACACACACACACACGCACACACATTTAATTAAATGAAATGAAATAGCATGAAATTGAAACTATGACCTCCTGTGAAGGCGAGAAAACAAAATAAAATCATCTCACACACACACACACACACACACACACACACACACACACACACACACCTCTAAAATGACACGGTTTACGCAACACTGATATGATCTATGAAATATAATAAACATAAAAAAGTCAAATTAATTATGTTTGGATTTGTAGCCTTAAACATATATAAAATCAAATATAATTATTATAATTTTAGTTATTTTGTAATTTTTTCAGAAATATTATTTCTTTATACATTAATATAATTATTATTATATAATTATTCCTTAATAATGATAATAATAATTATAATTATTATATTTAAGTTTGTTTATATAACACCTTTATAACACGCATTAAATGAATAAACCAATCCATTTTGTTTGTTATTACTATATTTCGCTTGCTGTCTGACATTTTTTTTTCAGAATGATTTCATTAAATTAATTAAATTTTAAATATTATACGCATAGATTTATGAAATCCCTGCAAATTAAAACTGTCGTTACTTCTATAACAAGCTTCCTGAGGTTTATATGTACTATACAACACAGATCTGGGGGCGGAGCTACATATAATATCAATTTGTGATGTCACTAAATCGCAAGGGTTTATGAACCAATCACGTCTGACATGCAAATGATTAAAGGAAAGTCTCCTAAGGCTAGCTAGCTTGCTAGAGAAAGAACATTAACAATAAAAATGTTTTATTACTGGTCTTTAAATATAATAAAAATATAAAGGATTCTAAACCATTATACACGGCACCTTTAATCAAAGGTAAAAAACAAATTGCTAGAAACAAAACCGGGTTATTTTTTTAGTATCGGGTTATTTATATTTTAGTATATTACCTAACAATAGGGGGTCTTTGGTTGTCATGGTAACATTGAAATTTGACATGAAAATAGAAGAAAAACTCATAACTGAGGTTTTACTAATTCATTTTTTTAATATCCAGACTACAGACATCCTCGACTACAAGCGCCGTTTTGGGACTCGCCAGCTGCTAGCGTGAATGTAGCGATGTTCCACAAACACACAATAACGTGTTTGTTATTAAATATAAAGTACTCACAGGTTTTCACGTGATGTATTTAGGGGCGTTCCGGGATTATAAACATGGCCATACATGACTTGAGATAACAGTGCACAGAAACACACAAATGCACACACGGACACACACACTGGTGAGTGGTGGACAGATGGAAACAGGATAACGGAAAGAAAGCCGCCGCCCCTCCCCCCTCACGCACAATACCCACTCGTAGCTCGCTGCACGCCTCAGCGTGGCCTCTTCCTCTCATTCCAACACATCAGATTTCTCTCGCTTTCTCTTTTTTCCCTCTCTTTCTTTCACCTCGTGCTCTGACATTCACGCCAAGCTGAACAGCTCTGCCCTTGGTGTAACCTCAAACACCCCCCCCCCCCCCAAATACACACACGCACACACACAAACACATTTGCACACACATACATACATGCATACCTACATAAATTCATGCTTGGATACATGTAAGC
Source organism: Clarias macrocephalus (assembly GCA_011419295.1). Taxonomy (NCBI): domain Eukaryota; kingdom Metazoa; phylum Chordata; class Actinopteri; order Siluriformes; family Clariidae; genus Clarias; species Clarias macrocephalus. The sequence continues at coordinate 48,164 of JAAGKR010004739.1, read as the reverse complement.
AATTTTCTTCCCTGATTTGCATCATGGGGCTCATGCAAGGGTGTACACACACACACACACACACACACACACACACACACACATATATATACTAAGGCCCCCCAAATGGACGCATACCTCCAGGACTGCATTATTGCACAAGGCATGGACACACCCATGTGAAAGAGAAGCCCATGGGTGCACTGACCCACATCAGCACACATTCAAAACATCCCCTCAGGGTTGCCAGATCCACCTTAAACAATCAGCAGCACAGTATACATGCAGTATGTATACAGTACAACCTTCAATCTTTAAGATTCAAACTTTTACCATATCAACATTTTTTTTAAAATAGTCATGATTTGTGAATGTGCTGTTACTATGGAAATGATAACTAATAATCAATATAAACCTGATAGTGTAGGTTTATATATACGGTAGGTTTATAAGAACATTTTTGCCTATTATTATAACTAATGTGTGTTTTATTGTTTTCAGATTGGATTGGATTAGATCCGTCTTGAAGTGTTTCTAGGCAAAACAATATACACAATAAGTACACAACATTTAATAATTGTACGGATTAAATAAAGATTTTTAGTCTTTGTGGTAATATCTAGTGAAATCCACCTTTCTACACTTAATGGAAACGAAGATCTGTTGGGAAGAACAATGCTCCCATTCAATACCTACGCTGGGTCTTACTCTTAAAGTCTGTAAAGGAAAGTGTTAATCATGTGTTAATTAATAAGCTAAACCTTAGCTTACTTGTTAAAAAAAATAACACATTTTGTGGTAAACATTTTGTACTACTTTTGTATCAGAAGATCCCAGGCTCAAAGCCCAAACCACAGCAGCTCTGATCTGTATAAATAAAATAAAGATTTTGTCTGTACATTGCTCAGAACTCTTGAATATTAGCATATATTGGTAAGATCAGAAGCACTTTTAATTGATACATATATTGGAGGACCCGAACCAGTTGTCTGTCTGTCTGTCTGTCTGTATGTCTGTCCAGTCGCATTTTGTTGCAGCATCACACAAACCTGTCTGTCTGTAATTGACTGAATCTTCTGCAGTCCTCAGATCTCTGCCTGAAGTTTAATCTGCACCATCAGTGAATCTAAATGTTGAGTAAAAGTGATGTTATGAACAGTTATGTGTGGGATTTAATCATCTACTTTAAAATAATCTACTAATGCGCTACTGTCTCAATGTAAACAAACACCTGCACCAATAGATATTAATTAGAGAAGATAAAGTGAATATTTTTACTGGGATTAGTTCATATTTTCACTTTGGCTGAAATAACAGCGCTGACGTGGTAGAAGTGAATTTTAACACGCCGGAGTGGTTTTAAGACAAAACTTCATCTTTATCTGATCGACTTTTTCCATTTCTCATCTGTGATTCTCTCTCCGATTACCGAACAGGGAGTGTATTTGTCTGAGCACCAAAGAAGGACAACTTAGTGTAAACACGGCGTAAACAAGAATAAACTTAGATATTCTCTCTTTCTCATTCATTGTCATAAGATGAAATCTTTCAATGAACATTTTGTACAATTTTCTAATATTTATCCACCAATCCAGTGGAAACCAATACCATATAATATTTTCACGCCAAACCAAAATTTTTATAATATTACAGTAAAAAAAGTTCATCTTTGTCGCACACAGACATGTACGTGGACTTCAACCTGAAATAATCACAATATCACTCATTACATTAAAGATCAGCAGATTATTATTAGATTTAACCTTTTAACTATTTGTACAAACTCTTTCCCTGCACTAGTGTAATACAGGATAAATGTAACGCAGCTGGACTTCAGACCGGAAGGTAAATGCGCGGATCTGGCAACTCTGCATCTCGTGACTCCCCACATGTTTATTAAGCCTGCTTATGTTTCATTACATATACATTACAGTCAATACCGAGAGCCTGGCTATTTATATAGATTTACAGAATATAAAACGTCGCGCATGCGTGCTCGGTATCCTTCCTTTATTTTTTAATTGATTAATTGATATCTCGGGTGCTCGTGCGGGGACTGAGCGCGAGTTGTTTACCTCCTCGCGGCGTGACGTCACGACACACCCCTTGTGCGCGTACGTGTGTGTATGTGTGTGTGTGTGTGTGTGTGCCGTGCCCAAACGTCGGAACGCGGGAGAAGAGAAGCGCGCGTGGCAGTGGAGTTTCTCGCGCGTAAATAAAAATACGTTAATTATATACATATATATAATAAAAAAAACAATTAAGATCAAGAGAGCGAGGGAGAGCGCGCGCGGTACCGAGGCGGGGCGGCGTTACAACCGAAACCTCCTGTTTGTTTGGATTTTTTTTTTTTTTTTCATTACAGGGGTCCAAGTTCAAACTTGGTGTGTGTGTGTGTGTGTGTGTGTGTGTGTGTCCGACCTGTTTTATGTTACCGACAAGAAGACGGTGAAGAAGGAAGAATCCTCGGCTCGGTGCTGATGCGTCTCCGCGCTGCTCGCCATAGGAATGAGATAAACACCCACACACACACACACGCACGCGCGCGCGTTCACGAGACAGAAGAAGGGAAGAAAGAAAAGTTACGAGTGCGCACCGGGCCCGCGCGAGGAGGAGAGAGAGAGAGAAGGAGAAAGAGAAAGTTGCACGGTACGGACCGGATCCCGGACACACGCGGACATGAAGGAGGCGCAGCGACTCTAATTAATAATCGCGTTAATTAGAGCGCGCGCTGCACACAACCGCGCACACGCACGCGCGCGCGCACACACACAGTGTCCTAACTTTACTCTCCTGAACACGAGGAACTTTCACACTGTGTCACACAGTATCGTCTCTGTGTGTGTGTGTGTGTGTGTGTAGGTTACATTAATGCATGTGCGCACGCGGGAAGAAAGGAGGAAACAAACGCTTGAAGCAGTGAAGAGCAAGGAAGAAGGACACACACACACACACACACACACACACGCTGATGTGAAGAGGAATGCAGAAGAACTCGGGTAAGAATGTGTGTGTGTGTGTGTGTGTTGGTCCTGTGAGCACTGCAGCTTCCTGCAGCCATTTGCTGTTGCGACATCATATAGGCTGTACATCCACACACACACACACACACACACACACACAGATATGCGCGCACGCGTGGAGTGAACTTCCCTTCTTGAGATATTTATATCCAGTGTTTCATCTGTTTTTTAGACGCTAATTTCTCATTAAACACTAAATTTATTGTTAAAGAAGTGAACATAAAATAATCATATAAAAACAATTAAAGGACTTTTTGCTATTTAGCGTAAAACGCTTTTTTGTTGTTTGTTTGTTTTAATGGAAAAAAAACACGTGGTTTAATCTTTTCGGCTTAAAAACGCGTCGTATGTTTTTCCGCTTATTTACGGAGCAAGAATTTAATAAGCGTTTTCGTGTCTTGCGTCACGTGCACATCTATACATCCTACAACATAAAGCGAATCAAACTTTTACAGGTCATTAAGATATTTGCCTTATTAGCTGCAGAAATCTCTGCATTTGTTTGTTTGTTACGAGAACTTTTTGTTTGTACAAACATAAAAATGTTGATCAAATCTGAACATTACATGTGAATTATAAATTCCTTTATTTTCATTTTTCTTTACATTTCCACCGGTGTCCTTTACAGATTCCTTCGTTTTTAAGAAATAATTTTTCAAAGGTATATAAACGATGCAAATCTGTAGCACCTTTGATTGATTCGTTAGTTGTTTAGAGTTTTTAATTTCCAGAAACACAACACAGGAAAGTTCTCTAAACTAGCATTACAAGTGCATGAGTTTATTATTATTATTATTATTATTATTATTGTAAGTATATATTTTGATTCTCAATATAGAAAGGTTAACGTGCACTAAATGATGTGTGATTGCACTGTCAGGGCTGCGCTAATTTCGCTGCTCTTAGTATAGTGACAGTAAAAGATCTTGAATCGAGTTTGACTTCATTTTGAATTTATATTCCTGATAACAAGCTCAGAAGTGATTGGTTTATATTTTATCAGGCCTCCATGATCACATGCTCACATTTATTCATTTTATTATACATGTAATAACACACACTTATTAGTAAACCGTTAAACATCGCTATAATCATCGTTTCAGTTGAAGAAGGCAAAGTGAGACTTTATGCCACATCGCGGCGGAGTTCTGCGTTCTGGTTTGGTGCTGATTAATTCTCTCTAACAGCGGTTCCGATGGTAATGCGATCCTTCTGATATGTGATCGTTTCCGTAGCAACGGCACATACAGAATGCAGTGTTCTGCGAACAGACCTGCAGTTACACGTGTAATAATTAATATACATAATGTTTCATATCTGATACCTGTGTAAATGGAAGCTGAACAGTTTTTAGGCTGGTAAAATAGACCACACACAGACTCGCGTGCGCGCGCACACACACACACACACACACATACTACTATTGAGTTGCACTAGCTCAGTGTGATCGCAGGCTCTGGAGCGAGTGGTGCTGCTGTGGTCAGATCTTAAAGTGTGTGTGTGTGTGTGTGTGTGTGTGTGTGTGTGTGTGTGTGTGTGTGTGTGTGTGTTTGTGATGCACAAACATTCTGCACACACTTCTACATCTCTTCAGTGTTTCAGTTTTGCCACCTGAAACCTAGAACTGTTCTTATTTTTCTACAAGCCAGCGGTGCAGTAACAAAAAGTTCCAGATGTTTAGTTTTGGTTCTCGTTCACTTTTACATCATCATCGCGGTAATGATGCTGCAGTGTGTCTGAAAGTTTTCTGGCTGTTTTTAGGTACAGGAGGTGGAGCAAGCTTTGGTGAAGAAAAAAGTGGGCGGAGCAAGTCATGGGCTAGTAAAATGTCTAACTGGATGCAAATGAAGTAAAAGTAAATTGTGTCTCAGTGGCGGAGTTGGCGGACAAGGGTAACAGACTTGTTACGCAGTGCTTTATTCTAGGTTCTAGGTGTTTGTTCCAGAACCAAGCATCAAGTCTGACTGCGCGGTGTTTCATTAACATAAACAAATCCAGCAGCAGTGTGTGGTGTTACGTTAAATGTGAACCACATCAGCATGGACGGAGCTCATTCGGAGGTTTTAAGTCATGAGATGTGATCTTAAGCCATTAATCTGGGCCACACGAGCGCAAACGCACCAGCCCGTCTGTCCGGTAAATATACTCCCGCGGTTACGTATCTGCGGAGGGGATCAAGCTCAGTCCACAAGGTGGCGATACAAGCCGTCACGACCACAGTAGTAAACAAACATGGCGCGTTTAGAGCGATTTCTGTTTGCATGAATTGTTTTTGTGCTGTCTGCAATCGGGATTTGAGTGAAGCATTCGGACGTCTTCAGCACACTGGTGAGCCGTGGTGGTTGTGAGTGGGAGCCCAAGAAGAAGACGTCAGCAGTGTTGTTTCATGCTATAGCGCCCCTAGCAGTAGCACTCTTTTAGATTCTTTTCAGATGACGTGCGCACTGTACCTGTGTGTATTTGCATGAACCGTGTTCCAGGCTTAAGTGTCCTAGCATGGCTAGGACGTTTTCCGCTACCTGGCCTGTCCGTTAGCGCTGCAGGATTACGTCATACAGCATTGATTACGTGCTACTCTTACTCTAGTGAAGATGACGATGTGGTCGCTTTCATCCTGCATTCAGCTTAAAGGAGGAGTCACGGGTTCTACAGACAGATTGTTGATATTTGTACTCAAAAGTTCACACACACACACACACACCTTTTGCTATATGGCTCCTTTAGAAGCTCCGCCCCCAGATTCACGGATTCGTATCATCGCCCCGTCAGCTACGCTAACAACCGTCCCGCGCCACGCTGTGTGTTCTCTGTTCACAGAGGCGGGTCCACGTTCCAGACGCCACAGACCGGACGGCGAGCGCCCTGTGAGGAGACCCTCACTCAAGTTAACAATTGCATAAGCATCACTTACTCCTCCTTTAAAGAAGAAAAACAAAGAAAGAAAAGGAAAACTGCAGCTCGTTATGTAAATGGGTTACATCCCGTCCTGTCTCAGAGCCACAAACGGAGCCGTGATGTAGAGCCGATAAAAAGGTGTTTGTCTTCTGTTCGGCCCGAGCTGTGCTGAGTGATGTGTGTTTCAGACTTCAGAGCTGTGTTGCAGATTAGACGAGTGAACATGTGTGTATGCTGATTGATCTGAAGCTTGTGTGTGTGTGTGTGCGTGTGTGTGTGTACAGTATAGCAGGAAGAAGTGCTGCTGTGTTTACTCTTGCTAAACTCCCTTGGTTTTGGTCAGAAGCATCCCGGGATGCAGAATCCATTTTTTTTATTTATTAATTTTTTGTTTCATTTGTCCATTTGTTTTTCTAGTCCAGTTTACGCCCTGGCCGGTCGTCATGGCGATCGTATCACTTCCAGGCGTTTCTCAGACGCGGGCTGATGGAAAACGTACTGCTGTTACTAATATGACGAGCTCCTCTTAGTTCCTGTCCGAGTTCTCGTTTCTTGAGCACACAGTTAAAGACGTCTTGATGCTCCACAGGCGCTGCGGGACGTTCTCACGGGAAAAAAAAAATGTTTTGAAATAGAATATAAATCTATTAAATAACCACAAGGTGGAGGACTGGAAGTGATTCAGCATCACACGTACAGCCTGCAGCTCGTTTCATGATGTCATTGAAACGTGGCCTCATGTTTGGGTCGTTATTGTGGTCTTGTTCATTTCAGGAGTAGGAATGTGTGTGTGTGTGTGTGTGTGTTGTGTGTGTGCCATTTATGTAACTGTAGAAAGAAGCTGTGAGGCCTTGACTGGAGCGCTGTACAGAGGCCCGTCTAAGGGGAGGCTGCATGTGTGTGTGTGTGTGTGTGTGTGTGTGTGTGTGTTCATGGGATAGAGGGACCCTGTACGGAAGTAGGGGAAAGAGAGGAAGGAGGAGTCGCTCCGCTCTCTGGTCATATACGTGTGTGTGTGTGTGTGTGTGTGTGTGTGTGTGTGTGTGTGCGCGCTTGAGTTCCAGCAGAAGATGGGAGTAAACAGACGAGAGGAATAATTTCCTCACTGATACACACCGAGGCTCGGAGTGACGCTGGCGTGCAGCGTGAGTTTCTCGTCCACCTCTTTAGCTCGGGGGTCGTCAGGGCGGGACGTTTATGTAAGGAAAAACACATGACTAGGGGGCGCTGCTGTAGGAAAATAATCCACAGATACGAGATACGGCGTGGTCTGAGGTAGAGCTTTTATTAGTCATTACACATTTAACTGTGTGTGTGTGTGTGTGTGTGTGTGTGTGTGTGTGTGTGTGTCATGCTGTTGTAAGAAAACAAAACAGGGTAGTGTGTTGAAGCGCAGTTACTCATACCACAGAGGTGTGGATTAGTTTCCTGTAACAGCACGTGTCCGAGTGTTTTATTCCTCTTAGACTGCAAACTGCGCAAAGCTCTGTGCTGCTCTGTGATTGGCTGTTGGATCTCTGTGCTGCTCTGTGATTGGCTGTTGGATGTCTGTGCTGCTCTGTGATTGGCTGTTGGATCTCTGTGCTGCTCTGTGATTGGCTGTTGGATCTCTGTGCTGCTCTGTGATTGGCTGTTGGATGTCTGTGCTGTTCTGTGATTGGCTGTTAGATCTCTGTGCTGTTCTGTGATTGGCTGTTGGAGCTCTGTGCTGTTCTGTGATTGGCTGTTGGATCTCTGTGCTGTTCTGTGATTGGCTGTTAGATGTTTTTCCAGAACTCCAGCACAAAACCTTTTTAAAAAAAAGTTTTTTTTATCAGACCCGTTAGTTGAGACATTATTATAAGGACAATAATGTTTAAGATTTTAGTCACTGTGTTTAAACCTGCTTTAGACTTTGTTTTTGGCAAATTCTTTGCTTTAAAATTTACAGATTTAAATAAAAGAATGTACATTATAATGCCATTTCATGAAATTTAACTCGTGAAAATATTATTTCAATATCACGCGTCATTAACACAAACAAAGTCCCAACTGAAACACGTCATAGTTTTATCTGGTTTTATTAAAACTTTGCCTTTGTTATTTTCGTTACAGTCCTGTAGCTGCGACTTCGTTTATTTAAACATGCAGTTCTGTTTATTCTCAGTTTTTGTCTTTATAACTTTTTATTTAATTGAAACTGTCATTTTGTCAAATTGGCAATTAGATAAGTTTAGTTGTTTAGTTTTTATAATATTTTTACAGTGTCAAAAGTTTGCAGCTGTATAATAATTTTGTGTAACTGATATTTAACTGTTAAGTTTTATTGTTTCACACTCGCTTGTGTAGCTTTAAAAATGCTTTAGGAAAAGCAACATTTAATGTTATAGTTATAGTTATGGAGCAAAAAAATCTGACTATTAAAATTGATATTATAATCTTATTAAAAGGCAAACTGCAGAGTTTTTAGTTTATTGGTCTTACGTGTAATTTCTAAGAAAGGTGCTGCAAGTGATTATTATTATTGCAGTATTTAACAATCTGTGTGAGAGACTGTGTGTGTGTGTGTGTGTGTGTGTGGGCATCAAAGGACAAGGTCAGCATTTCACTAAAGCTTTGATTGACGTGTGTGACGTGAAGCGTTCAGTCTCCTCCACGTGATTCACGTTCTCCAGCAGATGTATTTAGCCGCAAGTTCTAGGAAAAACCAAGACGTTTGGTGGAAAATATCTTTTCTGAGTCTATATTAGCAGAGGCCTTTGTGTGTGTGTGTGTGTGTGTGTGTGTGTGTGTGTGTGTGTGTTGGAGGGAGAGGGAGAGAATGTAGTGCAGTCTGGCGAGGTTTGTGCTGAAGGGTTCGTTTAAGGACACCAGAATTTAATGTGTGTTCTGGACCTGAACTGACCCAACTGGTGCGCGTGCACACACACACACACACACACACACACACACACACACACACACACACAGGAACTGGTACTTATTGATGTAGTGTGGAGGTTTTTGTGCGTGTGCAGTGTGTGTCATATGTTTATGTTGTATACAGTATGTGTGTGACGTGTGTGTGTGTGTGTGTGTGTGTGTTTATCATTTCCAGCCCTGGTATTTATGCAGCAGTAAATCTGTTAAACTCGCAAAGCTCCTTTTATTTCATGTATAACCACTTTAGGGGCGGGGCTACCTACAAGCTCAGAGTATGATGTCACTAATTTCAGTAGATATGAACCAGTCGTATCCGATACACCTATCAATAGACAGTAATAACAATATGTTTGTTAAATCGTTGAACCTGTATTAAGTGATGTCATATATAGCTAATTTTAGCAATGGGCAAAATTGTTGTTGTCATGGTAACGCTGCTGTCAATCAAATTAGTGATGGATGTAAATTATGACCAATGTGAGGTTAGATGACTTGCGGTTAGATAACGTTAATTACAGACTAATTATGCCGTACATGATAACAGAGATGTTTACTAAGTTGATCATTACTAATTTGCATATTTATGTATATTCATATGTTATGGCATTTTCATAAAGTTAAAATTGTAGCGCCGGAGTTTTCAAATCTTTCTGTTCTAATTTCATCAGACCAAAATTCTCACTGCCACTTTGATTAAGGTTCAGTCAAAACATATTTCAATAAGTGTAATTGATAATTTTGCAAAAACATTTTAATAAATGTCTATTAAAGGTTCCACCAAAAAACAACAAAATGTAATAACATTAAATTTAAATAGAATCTTATAAATGTAAATGAAAATGTAATACAAGTGTACAAATGTAAATTTAGTGCTGATATTAATACAATTTATGAATGACCGCTAATGAAATTTTAGTGATTAAAATGTTTATGAAATTTATGAAATAAAAAAAGACTAATAATATTTTGAAAAAAAAATGAACATGTAAAATGTAAAAGTAAATGTAAAGTTAATTTAAATTGAAAAATTTTAAATAAATTTTTACTTTAAATGAATGGTAATGAAACTTAAATTATAGAAACGTAAGAATGTTTAAAAATTCAATGTAAAAAATTAAAACTAATTTAGAATTTTAGTTGAGTTCGAATTATACTTTTTATATTCAGCAGCAAAGCAGTTGGTTAAAAAAATTTTTCCTGTTAACTCTTACCTCATCTCCTCGACCATGTATGGGACCATTTCCCAGATGTTTAGAAAAAGAAATAGACTTTACAATTGTTTAAAGTAATCACATAATTAATTCTCAATGAAACGCAATCTCAGCTTTATTTCACATCAGTTTTATTTGAAATCTTTTGCATTCGATTCAGCAGGAGGTACAGTATAGTACAATGTACTGGAGCATATTGTTTCATAGTTCCAGTTTGAGACATTCTGGTGTGGACTCGGGTCAAAGGTCACTCAGATGAATGCAGTGGCACCATCTCCCTCGGACAGCGATGTATCATTACATACAGTCGTTATACACTAAATGTCATTATGTCATTTAGTACAATTAAACTCTCTGAGTGCAAACATTTAAACCCCCCAGGTTTCTATATAAAAATAGAATTTAACTTAATGAATATAACTTTAAGAACGTGTATGAATTTAACTTTATGAATATAACTTTTAGAATGATGCATAAAATAAAAAGATGTACATATATTTCAAGAAGATAAAAAATGTCATTTTGAAATGAGGCAAGTGGATGAGTGCAAAAGTCTAAGCTTTACATATCCATATACTAAATAAAATAAGTTCCAAAACCTAAAGAAGGACATTTTCATCATGAGTGCTTTGGATCTTAAAAGGATATTCTTTTGTTTGCCCCTCTAATATTGTCTCCACTTACGTTTGTCATAGTGAGGGAAAGCCTGACTCTACAATGTAAAAAGTCTCTAGGGTGCACAAACTTTCACACCCGCACGTCCATATGGATTCTATAAAAGCAGATGGCTCAAGGCCGCGCTTTAACTTTGTCCTGTTTTCCAGTAGAGGGTGATTATAGATTTCAGATAGAAGCGGTGAGTCATTCTGTCCTCACGTGTGCTGAGACGTTTCCACGTGTCCCTCCTCCGTGCCTCACATGACCTCAGCAGGACTTTGCCTGGAGTGTGAAAGAGTGTTAATGTCACTTTCACACACCTGATCCAACACTGCGTGTTTCCCAGAACTGGCTCAGAGCTCGACGTTTCGTCCCGATTTAAACAGAGTTCACCGAGTTACTCGTACTGTCCTGTGCTTGATTAGTTTCCCTGAATAGCGCATCCTCGTATGTTTTATTCCTCTTACATTGCATAAAAATAATACAATCTTTATATAAGGTGCCTGAAAGCTTCAGGTTCCAGCTACGCTGGAGACTCATTCTATAGACGACAAATAAACATTTCTTTTAAAAGAAGGATATTTAAAAAGCAGCGCGTCTGCTGTGCTCAGACCGGTGGACCTGTTAGGGCGAGCGCATTGATGTTAGAGCTGCTGTGCCAGAGAATTGATCAACTTCTGACCAATCAGAATCCTCGACACATTACGTCCAATCCTGAACATTTATGCTAATGCTAAAGGTTTATAGTTAATACGCTGATGTATTGGTAGCTAACTAGCCCAACCCTGAGATCTTGTGTTCAATCTTGTGATCATTTAAAAAAAGTTTTATATGGAAATTTTTCCAAGGCCATCAGACTGCAGTTATTAAGTCGCCTGTGTGCGGTTTATTAACCTTTGCACTGGTTTAGCTTCTAAAAGCAAAGCTAGCTAACTGACATAGATGAAAAGAATACAAAACAGATCAATTCACTATCAAAACCACACAAAGTGTTTATTGTCTGTTAAGAGCTGTCGACCAATCAGAAACCTTCCCCATGAGTGTTTTTGATCATTTTCAGGCCAATCATTAACCCTCTCACTTTAATCTCGGTCGCTCTGTGTGTAACACATACCCTACAGTCCATGTTGCACAATGTGTTTTTTTTTTTTTTTCTTCTTTATTTGTAACCTCGGGTCGAGCGGTCACACGATCACATGACATCCAGGATGAAGTGATTAAACATTAAAGTGAAGAAGACGAAGTGGTCGGAATGGAGGCGCAATGTGTTGCGACATCAGCGAGTGCGTACAGCGAGATACAGAAATCAATAGAACTGATCAGAGGTGAAGATTAGCGAGAGAAAAACATGCATGGGACGATAAAGGCGTCCTAAAGGACCGATCATAAAGGAGCTACGCCTCCTGAACACAGCCTGTAAACTTTACGCTAAACCTTTAGATCTGCAGATAATACACCACGGTGTTCTGGAAATCCTGATAGCGCTTACACATTGTTTCACTGTTCGGAAATCAAACTTGTTTTAAGCTGATAACCTTTTCTCAGATCACTTCATTCAGAGCCACGTCCTCCAGGAAACGTGATGTGACTGTAGTGGAGAATCTCATCTCATATTTCTGAGACCTGCTGGATAAGGGAACAGGAACTAGCCTAAAACATGCTAGCACAGGAAATCTCTAAAAGTGTTATTAATAAAGTGTAATGAAGTAGAATAATATAATTTTAGCACTTTAGCACTTTTAGGTTTACTCGAGTTGTACAGTATATATTTGAGAATTATCATACAAGAGTGAGCTGTGCTGAATATTACTATACTGTATATGTTGTACTGATGTTCACTGCAGCAGCACAACCTCGGGTGTAGTATCGCTTTTATACGACAGTTTATACAACACCTTATCAAAGGATTAGCGAGCAACAGTTAGTGTACTTAAAGTAGTTTTAATCACCAGATTTACTTCATATTTTCACTTATTACACTTTAGATTATCAGCTTTGTTAACTTCCAGGTTCCAAGGTTAACCCACAAATATTGGTAAATGAAAAGCTAGTTCACTATGTTGGGTGAACATACACTACACCAAGTAGTGTGGATTTTAGAGGGATTTGGTATTCAGCCTTGTGTTAGCTTGTGTTCATTAGCTTTTGGAACGCCTCTCTTCCAATCAGATTACTCGGTCAGAATTAACTGTTGTATAAGAGACATTAAATACATTTATTATTTAATAAATTAACTTTCTTGCAAATGTCTTTTATTTGTTTTCACTTTTGTTATCTATAGCTAAGATTTAATTTTAAAAGCATAAAATTACAGATTTTTACAAAAACTTTAACCCTCAATACAAATCGAGAAAACAGATTTGGTGTAAATTTGGCAGATGCATCTAGGATTCGCAGTGAAATAATTCCACATTCACAGCTTTTATTGTCGTATTAAACTTGTAGGTTTTCTACAGTGATCTTGACACCAAACATAAAGATATAAATATTTAAAAGCAACTTATACTATGCTAACATTAGCTTTCTTTTAGATGTTCTTACTTTGTTCCAGGTCGCATGTCCATTTTTAATCAACTCTAGAGAGACGAGGAGGCAGTGCTTAGTCCGCTTTTACCTGGGAATCCAAAATATTTCACCTTTGGCCTAATTTACCAAAAAAACAAAAAAGAATACTGAGATAAAAGGTTCTGTGATTTGTTTTTAAACATTACTAAAATAAAGAAAAAACAGCAACATGGCAAATTGTAGATTTGTTAAGTTCCTTACAGAAAAAAGAAAAGCATTTACTTTATCTTTGGTTTATGATCATTTTTGTATAACCTTGCCTTCAGCTGTTTACAGAAAGTAGATTTGATGGTGTATAAATATTTACTTTTCCAGCATGTGATTTGCCAATTTACAATGTCTTTAAGACAGTAAATGTAGTGAAACGGGCAGATCCTCACATGATCATGATATTTACTGTGTAATTAATAAACACTGGATATTTTATCAGCATTTTTTTGGCCTGTGGAGGAAGAACAGTAGCGGGCCTGAAGCAACACCTTGTGGAACACCGTGTTCCCTTCTGATCATAAAATGATCATAAACCAAAGATAAGATAGATGTTTTTTTTTTTGTTTGTTTGTTTGTTTTCTTAGCTGTAAAGGACTTGTTTTTTGTTGCTAATAAATTATAACTGCTTTGTCAAGTAGAGCTTGGTATCATGAGTAATATCACAGTAATAGTGTAGTTTATGGTGAAATTATATCATTTTGTTTATGACGATTTTATTTAATATTTTAAATGACAATTTAGTTGGCCAGTGGCTGATATTTTCTGCTGCATTACATCGGTTTTTAATGCAGCACTGGTTCTATGCTGGTTGTTTTGTGGTCTGCCTGGGACAACCGTACGGTAGCTTCCCCAGCTTCAGCTTCGGGGACCTGTAGAGCCTGGAGTCTGTACATAGCAATAGCACCAGGATAGGCGATTAGCACAGAAAGCTAAAAGCCTGCTTGTGTAGGGATTTTCACACTGTATCCTTATTCTGTCAAAGTAAAACGTTGCCCAGACGAGTCTTGTCTACACGACACTGCAGTCACTATGTCATGCATGACTGGAATGTAGAATACAACTATCATTTTCCTACAAATTTGTTACAGGGGAAAATGTAACCACCATAGCACTCTTCTTCTTTAACTCTAGTTTACCATAACAAAAAAGGGCTGCCACCTTGTGGCATTATTTGGAATTGCCATAGAGCCACATTGATAAGCTGTTGACTGTTACAGTGTGCGCACGAGAACGTTTTCTACTGTATATGAAGTACATAACGACAACCGGTACATCCTTACTTTTATCTTATCTTTGGTTCATGATCATTTCTGTCACAACTCTCTCTCTGTCTGGCTGTTGACAGAAATGAGACTTGTTGCTGTATCAATATTTTTTTTCCAACATGTGATCTGCAGATTTTTGTCAGTTTTGAAAACATAAATGTTGACCATGCTGACCTTCATGTGATCACTGTATTTACTGTATAATTAATAAACACTACATATTTATTAGCACGGTTTTAGGCTGCAGCTACTATTGTAGTATAACAGTAGTGGGCCTGAAGCAGCACCTTGTGGAATGCCACATTCCTTGCTACATTAATGAGCTGTAACCGGTGTGTCAAGTAGGGCTTGATATCTTGATAAATAACATCACAGAAATATTGTAGTTTATAGTAAAAGTAGTTTATAATAGCCTTTTTTTTGTACCTGATTTAATGTTCTGTTTTGAATTATGTTATTAATAAAAAATAATTGTATAATGTTTTTTTGCAGAATTTTATTTTTCCTTTTTTTAGTCTTCTGCAGTAAGTTACAGTTTGATTGACATCTCAGGCATTTCCTCCTCCAACTCCCACCCCCCCCCCCCCCCCGTGTGTTTTTTCAGTAGGTAGTTCTTTCTAGAAACCCCCTGATGTCTTTGCTTTTTCTGTGCTTTCCATAGAAACCATTTAAAATATAAATTATAGCAAGTTAACCTATATAGGTTTGCATTTGATGTAGTAATATGTTGGAGTTCCTCTTTAATCCTACAAACTATTTATACATCAGCAGGCCGAAGAGCATCCTGTGTTATAGGAGTGATTTTTGTTTGCTTAGGATTGCTTAGGATTCTTTCTTAGGAAAGAAAGTTAATATTGAATCAGGATTTTTTTTTATTGTGATACTTACAGAATTGCAGTAACTTACCTTAATCAATTTGGCACCTGGGTATCATGATAACATCATATCAGGTTGTCCCAGGTGATCTGTCCCTAGTGTTAACTCATTTTTGTTGAGAGGTTGCGGTCTTTCTGACTAGAATCACAGCAGCGCTCATGCTGAGGTTTTACTGAAAGATTTTCTTAAACTGACAGAACAATAATGGATGAAACTTCTAAGACAGGGGTGTCCAAATCCAGTCCTAGAGGGCCAGTGACCAGCACAGTTTGTAATTCACCAACACCTAAACACACCCACTGAACCTAGTAATTAACAGATTAGTTAAATCAGCTGTGTTTGAGAAGAAGAAGCACCAAACTGCAAACTGTGCTGGTCACTGGCCCTCCAGGACTGGATTTGGACACCCCTGTTCTAAGACCTTCAGTCTCACCTCACGGGTATGTCTGTGTGTGTGTGGGTGTGTGTGTGGGTGTGGGTGTATGGGTGTTTTGTCTGCTATTGCACCACAGCTAGCTGTCATAGTAACAGTGAGGCTGTAGGGAGTGGGCGGAGCCTGCTGTACTATAGGTTGCTAATTGGTTGTTTGTCATTGTACTTCATTTTAAGAACGTGTTTTGGTTATTTATGATTTATTTGAATGGGTTTTTTTTTTTTTGCAAGAATAACAAAAATTTATATATTTTTATTTTGTTGGGTTTTTTTCCACGGTGGTGTAGTGGTTAGCACTGTCGCCTTGCACCAACAGGGTCCAGGTTTGATTCCCGGCCAGGCTCGATTCCCGTCTCTGTGTGCATGGAGTTTGCATCTTCTCCCCGTGCTTGGTGTGTTTTCTCCAGGTACTCCGGTTTCCTCCCACAGTCCAAAGACATGCAGATTAGGTTGATTGGCGTTCCCAAATTAGTGTGTGAATGTGTGTGAATGTGTGTGAATGTGTGTGAATGTGTGTGAGTGTGTGTGAGTGTGTGTGCGCCCTGCGATGGATTGGCACCCTGTCCAGGCTGTACTCCGCCTTGTGCCCTAAGTCTCCTGGGATAGGCTCCTGGCCCCCCGTGACCCTTAATACAGGATTAAGCGCTATAGGTGATGAGTGAGTGAGTGAGTGAGCCTCAAGTATAGGCCTCTTCCAAACGGCTAAGATTTCACTTCATGATAAATAATTCTCAACACAATAGCGATCGACAAAAAGTCATTGGACAACAACAAAAAAGCAGAGCCAGATCAATATACAGTCGACACCCACAGCAAACATCTAAACACAAACAATAATCTGTTAATATAAGAGTGAACATGGGCAAAACAGTGCAGTGAAAGAAAACATAACAGAAAGAAAGAGTCATGATTGTTCAAGTAGATCCCACAAAGGGGCCCATATCCGCCAGAATCAGACTTGTTCTGTAAATCGGTTTTCCAAAGGAAGAAGATGAGCCACTTGTGCCAAACACGTCTTTAAAGTTGGTGCACAAAATGATGACCATAAGATAAGTATACTGTACATTTCTTTGCCAGATAAGTAATGAAATTTCTGAAACAATTTAAATCAGAAGGAAGATCTAGTGATATTTTACAATTTAACAGGTATATCGTTGGAGACATAGTGAATTTTCTAGCCAGTATTTTCTGAACCAGGTCATTCATCACACCAAAAAGTTGAAATTTTCCCAGAATAAATGTGTCAATGTTCCCGTTTCTGAATTACATTTAAAACACAGCTGAGATACATTTGGATACATTTTGTGCAGGCGTACAGGGGTGAGATATGTTCTACTGTATATATGAATTTGAAGTTTTGTTCATGCACAGAAATTGAAGCTGATTTGTGAAAAACCTCCTCACGTACAGAGAGCCGTTCATCATCGGTGAACGATCGGCCCATATCCTTTTCCCAAACCTTTCTTAGAGGATTCAAAGGTGAAGCGGTTTCTGATAAAAGGGAGCCATACAGATAGGAAATCTGACCCTTCAACGCCCCTGGAAGCAGGAGACGATTTTCAATATTAGACATTTCAAAACGGATTTTGCCCCCGTCTCATTTCAGATTGAATAAAATGACGTAGCTGGAGAAATTTGAAAAAATCTGTTCTAGGAAGTTGAAAATCCCTCCTAAGTGTCTCGAAAGATTTGACAACATTATCTGTGAATAAACTAAATTAAAAATAAATTTTTCTACCCAGAACCAAAGGCCAATATTAGCTAACGAAGCAGGAAAGTCGGGGTTCAGAATGATTGGGGATCGCAGGGTTAAATCCCTGGGGAGGTGGAGATATTTTCTGACGTGTTCCCAAACCAAAAGGGGATTTAACACAATTTTCAACTACTGGTCTCCTTAAAATACTCAATCGCCTTAAAATGATTAATAAATGGAAGAGATGTCGGTGTTCTCGGCGCACATGCAAATGATTCCATACTGACCCACAAGGAGCCTGTATCATCTGAAAACCATCTAAGCATTTGTTTGAAAGTTATTGGTGTGATTCATTAGATCACGCCGTTATTAACAAAGCATATCTCAAGAGAGATGATTCAAGCAAGATCAACAGATTTTTAAATAAGTCATACTGACTCAAAAAGTGCTCCATCAATTAGCTATGCAGGACGTTAAAGGGTTTAAATGGTCGTCATGAAGAAACGACATCCTGGAGATTCTCCTCCAAACAGTCCATCTCTTTAAACTTAATGATGCGTAATGTTTAATTCTGTGCTGAACACTGAAATAAACAGGTGTAGAGTTAAATGTTGGTGTTGCATCCCCCAGGAACTTTAGAGGTCAGTTTCTGTATTTCCCCTGACATTTTTTAGATAATTTCAAGTCCCATGACTTGTAACATAAACGCTGTAATTCCACCATGTTGTGTTCAGGGAGACTTTAACTGAAAAAGGAACCATGTGCAGGTGTCGTCGTCTGTGGTTTCCACCACAGGAACTTAAGGAACCACAAATACTTCTTCATAAACATATTCAGGAAATCACGATTTAAACCAGAGGAACCTGGACAGATTTTATTTTCAGGAACTGTTTTGGTTCCTGTTCCCGACTGTTGCTGATTGGTCACTTACTCACTTTGCGTCCTCCTCCATGTCAGGCCTAGCAAACGACGAAACAGTTAATTTTCTACGAGCAGTTAAGCTTTTCCTGACTCTGTGCAGGTTACGTGTGGACCGCATGAGAACATGTCTAAGGACATGAGAAAGCAACGAATTCATTATTTCTCAGAGCAGAGTGACGTTTACTCATATTACCTAATCATGCTGCCCAATCAGGGGACAGAAGGCTTCTGATCAGAACACAGGCAGATTAAATTCAGTTTTAAATTGACAAAATTAACAAAAGTTACAAATTAAACAAAAATTTCAAATTTCTGAAATTTCTTAAGGAATTTGCCTCGACATGTAAAGCATTTTCACACTACAAGCAACCGAACCGAACTGAACACTGGCTAAGTTGCGTGTACGTCCGGGAGCCTTTGTTTGCATCAGTGGAAAGCCAACAGAAGTGAGTTTACATTTTATTTTTTTACATTTTGTCCAAGATGTAGTGAAGACGCAGCACTGAAAGCCGTTTCCATTCTTCCCAAGAACGGTAGCAAGAAGAAAATGGAGCCGCTTTCAGTTTGGTTTTTAAAGCAGCCGGTGCCGAGAGGAATCATATATTAATGTTAAGTGAGGTTTAATGTCTATTTATTTTTCATATTTTACTTCATTTACACGTCTTTTATAAATGTTTTGACTGTTTTTATACACAAAAATATGATTATAGCGTTGGATATTGGTAATATTGATAATATTTTTGGGTGGCTGGAACGGATTATCTGCATTTACATTATTTCCTATGGGACGATGCGTTTCACAATACAAAATTTCGAGCTTAAGGACTCGCTTCTGGAACGGATTAAATTGTTATGCTGAGGCTTCACTCTATAACAATTAAAATATATTATATCATAAGGACAAAAATCATTTTACATATTTTTTTCCAACACATAGTGAATTTAAGCTGAAACTCTTACAGTGTAAGTGACTTTAATGCAAACTGTACTTGACATTAACAACTTCTCTGTCCAGACCTTCAGTAACATTTTTCGTCAGGTGTAAAACTTTCCAGGCTTCTCCTGTAGGCTTGTTGCTACAATGAAACGCCAAACCCGCTCCAGCGCGCCTCACGACTTCACCCCAGCGGCACGATGAGAACAAACTCATCCATCTTCAGATTTCTAACCATCTCCTTTGGCTTTGTTCATACGAGTTATAGCTAATCACACCTGCGAACCGCAACGCGTAAGACTTCCAAACGGACAAATTCTGCATGTCAGCCTGGGCTCGGCGTTTGCGAGTGCGGTTCACTTTCTGACTGTAATAGCTTGGTTTATTATTTAAGACTTTTCTCCACTGGCTGTTGGAAGTCCGGGTCAATCATTCAGGAGCACGGATAATCAAAGCAAATGAGTTTTCCTCACTCACTGCCATACTGATGGATGTCTGAGCGTGTGTGTGTGTGTGTGTGTGTGTGTGTGTGTGTGTGTGTGTGTGTGTTTAGTGTGTAGTGTTTTTAAAGCTTATAAAAACAAAATGCAGCATGTGCGTGCACATTTTCCGTAAAAATCTGCAGCGGCGTTTCTCCAGGAGCACCGTTCCCTTCAACGCCGTGTTTCCTGCATCACATTCCCTTTGAGGAAACTGCCTGATGCTCCTCCCCCTCCCCGAAAACAGGAACGCTGTGACATCACTTACTCCTTGTAGGTGTTTGTTTAGCCGGAGTGGCTGGTGTTTGCACGTGGCCGCAGGTTGCTCACAGAGCCGTTCTGTGACATGTTCCCGGCTTTCATAGCGACGATTATGTAAACTGACTGTTTTCTTTCTTTCTTTTTTTTCTCCTCCCCTCACTTGATGTTTTTTCCCGGCCTATAGACCGCTGTCTCGGGTGTTTGCGTATCTCAGTTCAAATGATTTACAGTTCTATTAAAGTAGTTTTAATTATTCAGTGCAGTGCAAAAGCCACGTCGCTTATGATTTGTGGTTCTGTTTTGATTTTGTTGAACGTTGAAGGACGGAGAGATTTCCAGCTGCTCGGCCCATTATATACAGTCGATTTCTCCGCCGGCTCCGCCCCCTCAGTCTGCCTGTGTAAATCAGTAAACTCGATGCTCAACTCTCTCTCTCTCTCTCTCCATCCGTCCTTCCCTGTAGTGATGGAGTCCACAGTCAGCACATCCACGCAGGTGCCCGATGAATACGACCGGAACGTTCCGCGGATCTGCGGCGTGTGTGGAGACAAAGCTACTGGCTTCCACTTTAATGCCATGACCTGTGAAGGCTGCAAGGGCTTCTTCAGGTAGACAACAAACCACTCACACACTCACACACACACACACACACACACACGTACATCCATTGGCTCATAATTTACAACACAGCTCGAAAACATTTCACGCTGCAGCCAAGTTCCAGTTCACTGCCTCAGTGCTCACATCCGACTCGTTACACTGAATTTTTACCCAAGAAGGAACTTTGGTAGGAACGTGTTAGGGAGCCGCTTCAGGAACTAAGAAACCTCCATCAGAACCGCATTCAGGAAATCAAAAACTTCAGCCGATTCTATGATGGAGAAATGAAACGGAGGGGAAAAGTATAAACACAGGTGCGTCTCAATAAATTAGAATATAATTGAAAAGTTGATTTATTTCAGTAATTGAATTCCAACTCATATTATACAGATTCATTACACAAAGGTTATTTGATGTTTCAAGTGTTACTTTTGATGATTATGTCTTACAGCTAATGAAAACACAAAGTTCATTATCTCAGGAAATTTGAATATTAATAAGGCCAATGAAAATAAATGAATAAATAAAAAAGATTTGAACAGAGAAATGGACTACTGAAAAGTATGAGCATGTACAGCTCTCGTACTAATCTGTGAATTACTGCAGCAATGCGGCGTGGAGGTGGTGAGTGTGTGGCTCTGCTGCGGTCTGACTGCGTGGAAGCCCAGGTTGCTCCGATGGCGGCCTTCGGCTCTGCTGCGCTGTCGGGTCTGGTGTCTCACATCCTCCTCCTCACAATACTCCATAGATTCTCTACAGGGTTTAGGGTGGGCGAGGCTGCTGGCCAATCAAGCACAGGGGTACCATGGTCCTTAAACCAGGTATTAGTACTTTTGGCAGTTTGTGCGCAGTGTGGGAAGCATGAAGTGCTCTAAAAGATCCTGCGCTGACCTTGGACCTGATAAAACACAGTGGACCAACACCAGCAGATGACACGTCTCCCCGAATCACCACTGACTGTGCAGACTTCACTCTGGACCTCAGTCAGCTTTGGTTCTTTGTCTCTCCTCTCTTCCTCCAGACTCTGGGACACTGATTTCTGAAATGAAATAGAAAATTTACTTTTATTTAAAAAGAGGACTTTGGCCCTCTGAGCAACAGTCCAGTCCTTTTTTGTTCTTAGCCCAGGTTTCTTCTCACCCCTGCAAGAGAATCTTGACACAGGGAACGTGACAGTTGAGGCCCGTGTCCTGGATACATCAGTGGATGGTACGCAGCTCTGGAAGCACTGACTCCAGCTGCCGTCCTCTCCTGGTGAATATCTCCCAAATTCTTGAATGGGCTTCGTTTCACAGTCTTCTCAAGGCTGCGGGTCTCTGTGCTGCTTGTGCACCTTTTTCTGTGCTGGGTGTCAGTGACAGCCTTCTGGACAGCTGTCAGCTCAGCTTTCTTCCCCAGGATTGTGCTTCCTGCTGAACCGGACGGAGAGAACATTTAAAGTCTCAAGAAACATTTGCAGGTGTTTTGGGTTAATTAGCTGAATAGTAGGGCTGCTGCGATCGGGATTTTTGAGGCCGATCACAGATTTCCGATCACCAATTACAGGGTCTACTCGAAGTCTTATCATGTGGCATTATTTATTAAACTATATCCAGCAACAATGTAAATTACAAGTAGAGGAATATCATGAATTGACAACTGTATTTATTAGCAAGCAACATGTGCAACACGTCAACTTAAAACATAGCAGCCTGTGTTTGGTTAGTAACTGGGAACAGCTTAGAGCTCGACAAATACAACCTTACTGTAGATTGTATAAAATTAAATAAAATAACAGACCAGTAGGATGTGAGTCGCCAGAAGTGCTGCAAGGATCGGCAAAAAAATGAAACGATGATGTTTAAACATGTTTCATTTTTCGCGCGGAAAGATGAAAACATAATCACAGCACCAAAACTCGCGGTGAATCATGATGAACTGTACTTACGGCCACCGAGCGAAACCGCGTAGGTGAGACAGCGGAATTATACCGACAGCTGAG
This sequence comes from Clarias macrocephalus, assembly GCA_011419295.1. NCBI lineage: Eukaryota > Metazoa > Chordata > Actinopteri > Siluriformes > Clariidae > Clarias > Clarias macrocephalus. Next base: position 25,500 of record JAAGKR010004739.1, on the reverse strand, counting down.
TGAGCGGCGGCGCGCGACTTGCTGGACTCTCCCGCTCTCTTAGCGCGAGTCAACTCTGAAAACTGCTCGTGTTCCTTTACGTGACTAACCTTCAAATGTCTGATGAGGTTCGTGATGTTAAAATGCTTTGGCTGCTTCCCGCCTCGTGGAATTGTCTTGTTACACAGGTTGCAGGTTGCTAATGTATTGACTTTTTCACACAACATGTAGAACTGCCAGACCGGTGAAGCCATTTTAGCACCGCGCAAAAAAAAAAAAAAAACCTTTTGCATCATCTGATCGGCTTTTCTATATCGGACATTATAGAGACTGACGATCAAACATCCCAAAGCTATTATCGGCCGATTATGATCGGCGACCCATCAATCGGAGCAGCCCTACTGAATAGAGTGGGACACCATGTGAGTCTCCAATATTCAACTTTTTCACAATATTCAAATTTTCTGAGATACTGAATTTAGGGTTTTCATTAGCTGTAAGCCATAATCATCTAAACTGAACGAAATCAACACTATGGATACACCAGTCTGTGTGTAATAAATCTATATCGCATATGAGTTTTACTTTTTGAATTGTATTACTAAAATAAATCAACTTTTCATTGACATACTAATTAATTGAGATGCACCTGTATATATAAACTAGAACGATAGTGTGAGACACACCGAAATCATGCAGTATATAAGGATCAAAGATTAATTCTGTAAATCTTTGGATGTAAAAAGCTACATATGGAAGCAAACTTGTTTAACACCCAACACATTCCTCACATCCTGCGTTATAGTGAGATTCCCTCTCGTATTTGTTCTGTGTGTGCGTTAGACGCAGCATGAAGCGCAAGGCCAGCTTTACCTGCCCTTTCAGCGGGAGCTGCACCATCACTAAAGACAACCGGCGGCACTGCCAGGCCTGCAGACTCAAACGCTGCCTGGATATTGGCATGATGAAGGAGTGTGAGTAATAACACAGCCGGCATTTCACACCTTCCTCCGCTGTAATCTCTCATGCACGCTACACAAGGGCCCCGCAGGACTCGATGCGGAAAAGCCGCGGGACGTTTCTACTCTCGCTCTGAGAGGGGGAGGGGCCTCAGAAATGAGGACAGATATAGATATATGCGGAGCTTCTGTTAATAAACACCCTTGCCTCCATTTACCTTTTTCCATAAGGCAGATCCGGTTTCTATACGCCCGCTCTGAAAACCTAAGCGTGGTTAAAGTTCACCTGGATGAAATTAACCACTAGCCAAAGCAAAGGTTTGACCTTCACCTCGCTGTCCTTGTTGTTTCAAGCTCTTTAAATGCTGTGTGGAAACATGGTCTGTTTCTTGGAAGACCAAGGACAATAGTTAGTTGGTTAAATTGCTGGTTATAGTGTCAACTAATCGAGTCTGTGGCATTGGGTGGGCGTGGCTAGGGTCTGGGGAGGTCTGATTAAGGTCGTGTTAGACGTGGGAATGGTTAGGCGTGGCCAGGGTGTGTGGAACTGGTGGGCGTGGCAGAGTGGATGGAAATGTAGAAGCAGTTACAGGGTAGGTTGTGATATCTGGTCTTCACTAGACTGTGTTTGAGGGACGGCAGCGTGGTGCCTGAGTGTGTGGGAGCAGTTTGGTATGGTTGGGGTATGTGAGACTGGCTCGACATGGTCAGGGGTTTTGGTGACAGTTAGGTGTGATCAGGCCTTGTTGTGAGTGGTTGGGTGTGATCAGGGTGTGAGGAGGTGTTTGGGGATACTCAGGGCATGTTGGTGTAGTCAGGATGAGTTGGGCTGGTTGACTGTACTCCGGGTATGTGGGAGTGGTTGGCTGTGGTCAGGGTATATGTGGGTGGGTTAGTGAGTGTAGGGTGGTTGGGTGAGTTCAATTGTTTGTTAGTGAGTGCTTGAATGTGGTCAAGGTGTGACTGAATATTTGGCTGTGGTCAGGGTGTGGTCAGGGTGTGGTCAGGGTGTGGTTGTGCAATAGTCTACATGTGGGCAGGGTGTGGACAGGGTGTGGTCAGGGTGTGGTTGTGCAATAGACCACATGTGGGCAGGGTGTGGACAGGGTGTGGTCAGGGTGTGGTTGTGCAATAGACCACATGTGGGCAGGGTGTGGACAGGGTGTGGTCAGGGTGTGGTTGTGCAATAGACCACATGTGGGCAGGGTGTGGACAGGGTGTGAATGGGCTTGGTCATGGAATGGTCTAGCATGGACAGGGTGGGTTGGTTATAGTTTGGGTTTGGTTCGTCATGGTCTGTGAGTGATCCATGTGTGGTCGTGCATGGTCAAGGTGTGGTCAGGGTGTGGTCAGGTTATGGTTTGGAGGTTTGTCCCCTGTCTCATTTTCCTTGTTCTAATCCGTCTCTCTATGTGACAGTTATCCTGACTGATGAGGAGGTTCAGAGGAAGAAAGATCTGATCCAGAAGAGGAAGGATGAAGAGGCGCAGAAAGAAGCGCAGAAGCCCCGCCTCTCCGAGGAGCACAGCACGGTCATCTCCACGCTGGTGGAGGCGCATCACAAAACCTACGACGACTCGTACTCTGACTTCAACCGCTTCAGAGTAAATCCTCCACATTCTCCTGCTGCTCTGTCTGATATCTGTCACAGCTTCAGACGCTTAAATTAGTTCTTCTTCTAATTGTGTGTGTGTGTGTGTGTGTTGTGTTGCAGCCTCCAGTTAGAGAGGGTCCAGTTACACGTAGTGCCAGTCGAGCTGCTTCTCTACACTCACTGTCTGATGCTTCATCCGACTCCTTTCGCCACTCGCCTGGTAACACACACACACACACACACACACACACACACACACCCACACACACACACACACACACACACACACACACACACACATCCTGTCTGTGTCTGTCTCTTTCACTTGATTAGGTAAAGTACCTTTAATGTAGTGAGTGATCTTTACACTAAACAGGCCACACACACACACACACACACACACACACACACACACACACACACACACAGTGTTGTTTGTTTTCTGCTATAGTCCTCAGCACTGATATCTTGTTTTGTTTGGCGAATCATTAATTGCCTTTTCAGACTTTATATATATATGATTTAACGCGGAAGTAGGAAAGTCGTAGCTCGGACATTACATCATGTACAGTCTCGCTAAGTGGAAAAAACATGGACGCCTCTATGAAGGCTTGTCTGTCGCTGAGCATGAAGCGCTAATGATCTAGCAATGAGCTGGTAATGTCGGCACGCTGATCTCTGAGACCTCATGTCATGATTCACTGGCCCGTTTTTCCCACGCTGTCTCTCTGTCCATGTGCTCATGTCTTCCCAAGCCCGTCATCTGTCCTCTCCCACGCCCTGCTCCGCCCCGTCTGCTCACCTGTCTCTCCCACGCTGATTACTGGATTATGCGCTGAGCGTTGCTTAAATTGCCGGATTACCTTTTGTATTTTTGCCTCAAATCTCTCACGTTTTTGTTTCATTGCTTTCACGTTGCCAAGTTCGCTTTGTTTTCCCGTTTTTCGTTTCTCGGCTCATATTTCGGGTTTGTTCGCCCCCCCTGCTCCTTTGATCTTGCGCCTCCTCATTTTCGACTACGACTTTTGGTTCGCGTTTTTGTTTGCCAATCCGCTATTTAACATCCCGTTACTGATCTAACGCTTCCTCTTTTGACTACGGCTCTCGTTTTACGATTTGGCTTGGACGCTACGCTGACCGAATCCCCGGGATTTGACCTTCGCCTCCGCATTCCGTCCACGCTCTCGTCTAACACTGTGATCCTTCATCTGCACTTGGATTCTCCTCGTTTTGCTCCGCCTCGTGACAATCTAGGGCTCCTTACTGACTTTACGACTCGGACTTTCAAGTAAAGGTTCGGTTGCAGTTTGTTGCTTGTGGGTGTCGGCTGGCTGATTCACATCTGAGACTCCCAGCCGAGTTCCTGTCATGTGCAAGTGGTGTTGGTGAATGAGTGTGTGTACAGTTCACACACACAGATGCGTCTCTTATACAATCCCATAGTTTTTAAAAAATTCAGGCCTTCCACTTGTTGAATGTTCACGGAACTGTCATTCATAGATACACAGGATTCTTTAAAACGAGTCTCATCACCGTACTGCGCTTGAAGTCTTCTGTAAATGTCACTCATCAGCAGTGGTACAATGAGTCCTGGTTTGACCTCATAGGTTAGTGAAGTGAGTTAAATGTACTATATACAGTATATACACACACACACACACACACAACAGATTTATTAACTAACTATGTGTTATTAATGATTAAACTCTCTGTCCTGTGTCTCTGCAGAGTCGGGGGACAGTAAACTCAATCTGAGCAGTATGCTGATGATGTACCAGGACCAGGCTTCTAGTCCTGACTCAAAGGAGGACGAGGGTTCTCGCTTGTCCATGCTGCCTCACCTGGCTGACCTGGTCAGCTACAGCATCCAGAAGGTCATCGGATTCGCCAAGATGATCCCCGGATTCAGGTCGGGTGAAAAACACACCAGAACATGGGGCAAAGTCTGTTACAGCAGTGGTGATGGTACTGAGTGTGTGTGTGTGTGTGTGTGTGTGTGTGTGTGTGTGAAACAGAGAGTTAACAGCAGAGGACCAGATCGCGCTGCTGAAGTCCAGTGCCATTGAGGTGATCATGCTGAGGTCCAATCAGTCCTTCAGTCTGGAGGATATGAGCTGGTGCTGCGGGGGGCCCGAGTTCAAGTACTGCATCAATGATGTCACTAAAGGTACACACACACACACACACACACACACACACACAAACAGTGGTACTAGGATTTAGGGGTCTGCATGTATTTATTTATTTTTTTTACATTTTAATTAGAATTAAATTCCTTATAAGGTGTAAATACTTTGTATTAACTTGACTAGGGGGCGGAGCTACATGTCTGCGCTTAGATTGTAATGGCACAAGTCATATTTTTTATGGTATATTTCATACTAGCTAATAAAATATTTCCTGATTTATTTTCTGAAAGAAGAATTCATTTCTTTAAAGCACAAGTAATTATTGAAGGTTAATGTAAAACCCAAAAACGCGTGTAGTTTATGATTTAATTGAATGTTTGTGTGATTTCAGGAACAGAGAAATAAATAAATGCTGATTTATGGTGTAATTTTTCATTAATTTTTTAATGCCATGTCAATTTTAGAATTAATAGTCCGTATTAATGATAAAAAATAAAATTTCGAACTCTATTTGAAATCTTTAGTCGTCCTCGGTTAGATACGTCGTGTGCACTGAGCCGGAAGACGTTTAGTTTCTTTGATTTCATTGTTTGTATATACAGGAGCAGGAAGCATTTTATTTTATGTTGGTTGTATAATTTTTTTTATAGTTTTTTTTTATTCCAGGTTTTTTTTTTTTTTTGTAGTGAACAACAAGTTTTATGATTTATATATTTTTTTACCCATTTACATACAGTATAAATCTATTTTTAACATACATACAGTACATATTTTATTTTGCTTATGCTCTTAATCGTTCTTAGATATTTAATTCAATACAGTTTTGGGAATAATTTTTTCTAAGATTAAATTTATTATTATTATTATTATTTTCCTGGTATCTGAGTGGTGAGTCTTTTCTTTTTAATGATTGTGTTTAATTTAAACATGTGTGTGTGTGTGTGTGTGTGTGTGTGTGTGTGTGTGTGTGTGTAGCTGGCCACACTCTGGAGCTGCTGGAGCCGCTGGTGAAGTTCCAGGTTGGCTTGAAGAAGCTGAATCTGCACGAGGAGGAACACGTGCTGCTGATGGCCATCTGCCTGCTGTCCCCCGGTGCGTCAGCGCTGCTGCCCATCACTCGCCTCTGCAGCCGTCTAATCAAATCCAAATCCAATTATATTCCACCCAATACACTTTGTTCACTTTATTTAACCCCTGAGGGGTGTGTGTGTGTGTGTGTGTGTGTGTGTGTGTGTGTGTGTGTGTGTGTGTGTGGTGTGGTGTGACCAAGCATGGTGAGGCTCAGTGTAAGAGAACAGACAGAAGTAAATCAGATATAAAACCATGTTAACGACAATTAAATAGATTTATACGGTGTATAGTGCTTTAAACAGTGGTCACTGTCACAAAGCAGCGCTACAGAGTCAAAAGAAAATTAAGGAAAATAGAACAACATGTGTAAGAAAATATAGAAGACGGTGCTGAGGGAAAAACTCCCTGAGATGGTAAAAGGAAGAAACCTTGAGAGGAACCGGACTCAGCAGGGACCCCATCCTCATCTGGGTGATAACGGAGAGCAGGGATTGATCTGACCTCATACTGTGTGTTAGGAGGCTGGAGGTTCAGTAGAACAGGAGACGTGTTTAAGTTCATATGGAGTCCAGTTGGTTATTGCAGACTCAGGTAGACTGTAGGAAACTCCAGTCCTGAACTATCGAGAGACTGAAGTCTTGAGCCAGAAATGACTGTTGAATGAAGGCATAAAAGTGATCAACATTTTCATTCTAAGACTTGAAGCACAGTACGGTGATGAGACTCTTAAGTAAAATGATTTAAACGGTGCAAACATTTTAAAGAAGTCCGTACGTCCATGAATGACGATCTCGGCCGAGGTGGCCACGCCCCTTGTACAGTCCTGATCTCGCAACAAGCCGTTTCAGGTGTCAATCAGACAGACGGTCCGATCACGGCTCCGGTGTACTGAGAGAACGTTCTACCTTGATCAGGCTCCAGTGAGACACTGGGATAAGTGCATTAGTGTATCAGGGGATTATATAGAGAAATAACGGGAGTTTTTACTCTCATAACTGTGTTCTGTTATTCTGTACAATCAAAAGTCCCGTTTTGACTTGAACAGCCCTTGGAACTAAACATGTTTTTTACACATTTTGTAATCACACTTTAGGGAATAAAACAACACATTTGTTGAGTTTGAGAAACACTCTACTTAAATTTCCAGAGACTGGTATCACTGTGTTTCCATGACGACACTTAGTTTCCTGATTCCACAAGCAATAGCTGTGGATTAAGAGTCTGAAATAATAAATGTGTGTGTGTGTGTGTGTGTGTGTGTGTGTGTGTGTGTGTGTGTGTGTTGCAGACCGTCCCGGCGTGCAGGATCACGAGCGAGTAGAGTCTCTGCAGGACCGTATCTCCGAGGTCCTCCAGGCGTACATCCACGTGCACCACCGCGGCCGTCTGCAATACGCCAAGATGATCCAGAAGCTGGCGGAGCTGCGCAGCCTGAGCGAGGAACACTCGAAGCAGTACCGCACGCTGTCCTTCCAGCCCGAGCACAGCATGCAGCTCACACCCCTCGTCCTTGAGGTGTTCGGCGGACAGGTCACCTAGAGGTCAGAGCGAGCGTGTCGGGCGTGGACGCATGGACAATCACCATGAGACATACACACAGAGCCTGGGACGTGTGTGTGTGTGTGTGTGTGTGTGTGTGTGTGTGTGTGTGTGTGTGTGTGTGTGTGTGTGCGTGTGTGCATATTTAAGTGTGCGCGCCTGTATGAGAATGTGTGTTTATTCCTTTATCATGGGTTGTAGATCAGAAGGGTGTTTTTAGCGCTTATCACAACATGCGGCGAAAAGCATTTATTCCATAAACATTAATCTGCAGTATTACACTACAAGTGTAGCTCTGTGTGTGTGTGTGTGTGTGTGTGTGTGTGTGTGTGTGTGTGTGTGTGTGTGTGTTTTAGCTCTGCTTGGTCCACTACTGCTGTCTCTTTTCACCTCCTACCTTTAAATTGCACGCTGTCCACACAGTCTAGTCTCTCGACCAATCACAGCACGGCACTTCACCCTCAGGCCCCGCCCCATTTAAATGTATTTCTACATATTAATGAGCCTATAATCATACTGCACAGATTTTTTTCTATATAAGAAGCCACCTTTATGTTGAAGAGTTTCTTCCATGTTGAATTCCTAACGGACTCGTGTATGCTGTGTGTGTGTGTGTGTGTGTGTGTGTGTGTGTGTGTGTGCTCACTATCTAGCGCGTTATAGTGAGAAATGCTTCTACATCAAACATCACGAGTCGTTTGGTTAAAGTTCTGACACCCTCAGAGTCATTGATTGAATCCTGTTTCATTCTCTTACATTTAATGCAGTGCCGTGCAAAAGTATTCATACCCCTTGAAATGGAAAGAGTATGGAAACTTACCAAGACTTGACTGTCCACCTAAACTGACACGCCGGGCGAGGAACGCGCTAATCACAGTGATGTGCCACTTTGTGTTGGTCTGTCACATAAAATCCCAATAAACATTTTTATTTCCGTTTGTGGATGTAACGTGACAAAATTGTGAAAACGCTCAAGGGGTATGAATACTTTTGCAGTGCACTGTAAATGGCTTAGAGTTGACTAAGAGTCAGTCAGATTTACCTTCAGATATACACACCATCATTTTTATGATAGATATTAATATATTGAATTAAAAAAAAATTTTTATAAGACACTTCCAATGGCTAAAGAATCGATTTCAAATGACTCACTGAATCAAATGCATTAGAATCAGGGAGTCTCAAGAATTTTCCACTTCTGCGGAAAAAGACAAAAACAAGAAGTCTTCCAGTTTTCACCTCATAATATTTACACCAGCTAGCGCAGTCAAAGAGTACTATGCTGTGGTTTTTTAAAACGAAAAAAATTAATACAAAATGGCTTCTTGTTCACTGCGTGTGCCTCCTACATACATACAGTGGGGTGTAACATGGCGTTATAGACCCTACATAGAGCAGAGGGCTTCAAGCCTTCATCAGTGTGATGTGACCTCATCCTGTCTCAAACAACGCGAGTCATTCAGTCAGATTTGCTTTTGTTTGGCTACATTATATAAACATTTGTCTATTTTATGACAAGCGAAATGTTTTAAAAGCAGTAAGCCATAGTATGAACGTATGAGGCGCAATCAAGAGTCATGAGGATTCGCTTTCTAGTAACATTAATCTAATTATATCGAGTCGTTTTTGTTATATTCCCCTTCATATTTTAGATATTTTATAAAAGCTTGTTTCTTTTTGTCTTCGAATGTTTTAAAATCGGTAAATCAAAGCTTACAAAAAGCATCTTGTAATCAAGATTCCCGAGGAATTGATTTATAATCATGTTATGACTCAGTGAATCAATTCTGACTAAATGAGTCATTTATTCAGATTTGACTTCAGGATATGTGTCCTACACGTTCCCACATGATATTGTGTTTTAAAAGCAGAAAGCCATAGTAGAGAAACACCAACGTGTAACTCAGATGCTGAAAAAACTGATTTCTGATCGCAATGATTGGCTTCAAATCAGGAATCTTTTTTTTTTTTTTTTTTTTTTTTGACGTGTTCAGTCCATACCGAAGTGAGACAAAAGACACTTTTTTTTTCCCCTCTTTTTTGTGCAGCGTGGAGAAAGCGAGTGATGTGTTGAGGTCTGTGTGGACTGCTCAGTGCTTCCTCAGTGTTTATCGCTGAGCTTAAAAACGTGTAAATATGACGTATATATCCTTTAACGTTATATACTTAGAACCTACACGTGTAATCTTTACCTCTGACCTGAGACGTGTGTGTTGTATATATACAGAACCAAGTTCCTCTTTAAGCTGATCAGCATGTGACCTCTCGGGGGTGTTTAAGGTCTAACTGTAGTTTCTTTATGGCACTGTTGTAGCTAACAGTGACGTGTTAAGCTTTGGAACAATGATGTAGCGTCATGCTTCATGGCGCATGCTTTGTTTGTTTGTTTTTTTTCTGATCATTAATTTGCTCATTATTGCTGTAGAATCTCCTGAGAAACATGGAGAACGTTACCATGAGGCTGCTTCAGAACGTTTTGTCTCCAGCGTTTAACTTCTTTTTCCGCTAAATCGCTCGCCACTGGATCTGTCGTGTGTGTGATTATGACGTAACAATTATTTCATTTAAAACTGAAGTCTAAGGGCGGATGCTAGCAATAAAATGTTTATAATAGTCTAGAAAAAAAGTTAAATTTTAGCAACATTTCAACATCTACAAACCTCTCACGTCCTGATATGTTAGCTAGCTAATACGTTACCATGGCAACAACATCTGTTAACCTACAAACCTCTCAAGTCCTGATGTTAGCTAGCTAATACATTACCGTGGCAATGACATCTGATAACCTAAAAAGCTAGCTAACGCTAAATAACCGATCAACATTTAACACCAACTAGCATACAGACCTGTCAGATCATTTAGCATTAGATAGTAAGTAGAATCTTGCAAACAACTTGTTGTAGATTACAAACCTGTGAGGTCATGTTATATTCGCTAGCTAAACGTAAACTTTTTGCTAATACAAATGGCTATGGCAATGACCTTAAGTAGTGAATGAACTGTACATATGATGCTGTATTAGCTGCTAGCTAAAGGTAAACATAGGACCATTTTTTGCTAATCCACTCTTGCAAATGGTTTCTACTGAAGAACTATCTGTAGCGATATATGATCCTGTACTTTACATAAATAGCTTATGCTTGTTTACAGATGTGTTAGGTTGCCTTATATTAGCTCGCTAAATGTAACTATGGCAACATTTCTGGCTAAGAACTAATGTCAGCCAGATGCATAAAAAGATATTACTTATAAATGTATTTTAGTGCGTAAACATGACTACATGGACAGAGGCTCTAAAGGGACACGAGGAGAAAAAAAACGTAAAAATAGAAAGACAAAAAACTTAAAAATAACACTGAAAGTTTTTTTTTTAATTGGTCAAAACTTTACCCTCCATCAGATACAGTAGGTAAAAGCGCAACAACGCGTTGGTTCGTCTTTAAAAGTTGTTTTTAAAAGGACACTTTGTTTTTGTTGAATTATTTCTCAGTCAAATTTAAGAACAACGATTTTAACTCCCGCCAGGAGGTGTTGTCCTATATACTTCCTAAAAACGTTGTTTTCTGACAAACCCCGCCTCCTGCGTCATGATTCGCTACCATCTTTCAGTCTCATCTACGATTGGTTGGATCTTCACCGAGGGTGAAATGTGAGCCGATCCTAGAGCACTTAGCAGTGGTTTAGTGCAGTTTAGAAACATTTGATTCATGAATATTTATTCATTATTAAATCTCCTTGACAAAGAGTCGCTATTTTACAATCTATATTCTAAATAAGACTGTCACTAATTCCCAGGAACATTTTGCTGTATTGTAAGCACTTGTGTAACAGTTCATACCATGACCTGGAGGTACATGAGTGACCTTCAAAAGTTTTGAGATCTTATTTAAAGAAAAAAGGTCCATATATATATATATATATATATATATATATATATATATATATATATATATATATATATATATATATATATATATTTTTTTTTTTTTTTTTTTTTTTTCCTTTCCAAATTCCATGTCCCTTTTTAGCGGTTATACGTCCAGATCGTAGTAAAAGGTTTTCGTATAAAACATCCAAAATTCTAGCTAAAGAAAATCCAATCTTGATGTCTCGCTCTCTGTGTGTGTATATATATAAAAAGAATGAATCTATTAGAAGATCTTATAACAGTTTATGAAAATGTTCTTAGGAAAAAGAAAAACATCTGGCCCTTGACTTGTATTATAAGGAACTTTATTTTTTCTTTTCCTTTTTCTTCTTTCCTCAGTGTAGGGACAAGGATTTAAACTCTTGTTCAAATTTTACACACACACACACACACACACACACACACACACACACACACACACACACACACACACAAGACAGTGGAGTGAGATAAGTGTGACAAGTGAAAACGCCAGAGTTTCCGTTTATTAGGCTTTAAAGGATTTGCTGCTCTCTCTGTCTCTCTCTGTCTCTCTCTCTGTCTCTCTCTCTGTCTCTGTGTCTCTCTCAGTCCATCTCTCTCTCTCTCTCTCCGTCTCTCTCTGTCTCTGTCTCTCTCTCTCTCTCTCTCTCTCTCTGTCTCTCTCTCTCTGTCTCTCTCTCTCTCTCTCTCTGTCTCTCTGTCTCTCTCTGTCTCTCTCTCAGTCTCTCTCTGTCTCTGTGTCTCTCTCTCTCTCTCTCTGTCTCTCTCTCTCTCTCTCTCTCTCTGTCTCTCTCTCTCTCTCTGTCTCTCTCTCTTGTTGGTAAATGAAGCTGAATGTAACGTTTCTGTGTCTCATATCGCCAGTGTTTTTAATCATCCGTTTCTATCCTGTTTTGTTATAGAACGTTATAAAGATGTTAGAACTGCATTCTGAGTTAAAATACACTCGTCTTTTCGAAATCACGGCATAAGAGACTGAGGTAGCGTAACGAGGACAGCCTGGCACGAGGCACTCACGTTCAGAGACGGACTCTCACTCTCCGCTTCTACATAGTCGTCATTTCGTATGGCTCAGGAACATCTTTTTGTTCCTACGGCCAGTGCAGGAGGATGTCTCCTGTGTGTGTGCGTGTGCGTGTGTGTGTGTGTGTGTGTGTGTGAGACCAGGGAAGAGGGCGTGGTGGTCAGGTCGGCGTGGTGATGGCAGGCTGAGGCTGCTCGGTCATCTAGGCTCAGGGTCGATGGCAGAATGTTTCATCGCTTTTTTATAAATATTAAGAAGGCTCAGTGTATTCGAAAAACATGGAGACTGTGTGTGTGTGTGTGTGTGTGTGTGTGTGTGTGTGTGTGTGTGTGTGCGTATAGCAGGACTGTTAAGCACTTATCTATTCACTATGTATATTGATATTTCTGTCTGGGCGTGGCAGACTCAGCTTAGCCTCTGTGTGTGTGTGTGTGTGTGTGTGTGTGTGTGTGTGTGTGTGTGTGTGTGTGTGTGCGCGTGTGTGTAAGGTAAAAAGTGATATTTTATAACCCAGTTCAGAGTTGTTTGCAAAATATAATTTAGTCCGGGCACTTAAAACTATGAGCGTTCACCTTTTGATTCATGAATGTTGGTTTAACTGAATGAACTTTTCTCTTTTTTTCGGTCATGTTTAAACGTAGGGCTGCACAGATCATTATATCTTTTTTGTGATTTATTAAAGATGACTGCGGAAGTGAGGTTACTCGCTGTTTAACCTTTGCTTATTGGTTCTGGTGCAATAATGCTGCGTTCACTCGCTCCTCAATCGTCTGTGATTTTATTTTACGTTTTTGCAATGTCTGTATAGTGGCTTAAGTCTAATCGTATTGTGGCGTAGTCACCCATGATTTAAGAACAATTTTCATAAAAAAAATCAGTTAAAAAAAATTACGCTAATTTTTAATTCATTGCTTTTCAAAGAAAAAACTTTTTTATAAGTATCACTTTATTAAATATAATTTAATCATAATTATTCTTGATACTTCAGTTTGTAATAAAATTTTAACTTTAAACTCTTTAACTCTTGTATTTACACTCGTTCTTGAACGCAGCATTAATCACGAGTTCCCCCTTTTTATGTTTTAACATATTAATGAAACACGTCGACCAATCACATCGCGCCCTGCAGACTTTAAGCACTTTCACTGGACCACACAGATAGGAATCTGATTAGTGATTAATAAATAGATTAACACTTCATTAACACGAATAATTTACGTTTATAAACGCAGATGAAGAGAAGATTATGCGGATTTGGTCACAATTCTGTATGCGTGATCTTATTTTTTTTATACTTGTTAAACCGAGCCAGCTTGCAAAATATTAAAACAAACAAAAAAAATTATTTTCAATGAATGGAATCCAGTCAAGTTTACAGGGTCACACCTCCGGAGCACTTTCAACCGTTTCAGCCAATCAGCAGTCAGGAAAAGGGTTCATCCCTGAATCGAGTTTTAAAAGTGAAGAATCTTTTAGAAATTCTTTGCAGAAAAATATATTTATATTTTCAAAACTTTTCAGATATATTTTTTAACCCGGCGCTACACTGAGCATTTTTTATTTGATCAGAAAGGAAATTTGATGCAATAATCTGCAGAACCAAATGTGTCAGATCCGCATTCTCCACTAGAGGGCGCTGAATTTAGACTTTTTGAAAAGAAAAACAGACCCAGTTAATCTTCCTGCGGTCAAGTGTTCTGCTTTTGCTTGTATGTTTTATATCCATTATTATATGTAGATTAATGAAGTGTGCAAAAAAATGCATTTTCTGTCAGTTTAAATTTTAAAAAGTGCAATAAAATTATGATTAAATTGGCGGAATAATTATCGGTCAGTACTCAGGGTTGATCAAAAACATGCTAATGCTGACTTTAGCCCTGTACTGTGCAGCCCTCGCTATAGCCCATGCCTCGGTTATTGCTTAATTTGAAGGTGTGTGTGTGTGTGTGTGTGTGTGTGTGTGTGTGTGTGTGTGTGTGTGTGTGCAGAAATGCGTATCTTTAAGGGATTAGTTTATTAGTAATCACCTCATTTTATCAAACATTAATCGAAGAGTCCAGTGTTTTGTGTTTTTTTTTATCCTAATCTCTCTACACTCTGTTCGTTCACGCTCTGTTCCGATCGTGCTGCGTTAGCTACACTGTAGCTAAGTGTAAGGAAATGTTGTCCAGATTATGTTGTTTTGCCTTGATAAAGATAAACATCAGAGTTACTTTTGCTAATCCACTTTATTCTAATCTGTTCTTAATCTGCTGATTAGCAAAGTGTAACCGAATATTTCTTTCTTTTAAATCGTGGAATAACTGTAGCTAGCACGTTTTTATAGTCCACACTTTTCTAATTTTGCGGTCAGATTTGTAAATGTAACTAGTCCTGTCGTGCTGGGAAAACTAGCTAATTGTAAACATTGCAGCTGATATTTATAACCAGCAAACTATTCAACTGTTTGTGCCGCGTTTGCTGGCTGCGTGTAAACAAAGTGCAGAAAATTTTAGCTAATTTTTCATGTATAGCTAGCTGTAACCATAGCAACATAAGGGTCGTAGAACTGTATGCCTAGCCTCTGTGTGCGCGTTACCTGAAAACCGGATTCACGCCACATTCACTAGGGGAGATGTCGAGCGTTTGGTAAACTTTACATTTTAAAGAAATTCTGTTCGTTGGACAATAAAATTCTTATCTTGTTTTCATCTTCAACTATTCTAAATGCATTTGTCGTACATAGGATTTTTATATTTTAGAGTGAAATGTACTTACACACACACACACACACACACACACAAAGTTAAGAGAGAGATTAGGATTGAAAGAAACACCCCTGGAGTGCTACTTTAACTCTGTGTTTTTCTCCTCTGGTGTTTTCGTCGTCTGAACGCTGCTGCTTTCTGGCTGGAGTTTGATGTTTTTCACTTGAACTGGAAATTTAAAACATTACAGCAGGATTTTCTTTTTACAGTTAATGTTCAGTCTCTTTGTTGAATGAATTTTTATTTTTACATTTTCTTGTTTTGGGGATTTTCAGTAAAGAAACAAACAAACAAAACACAAACAAACAAATAAACAACACTACACCAGCATCTGCTCATAA
Organism: Clarias macrocephalus; assembly: GCA_011419295.1. NCBI lineage: Eukaryota > Metazoa > Chordata > Actinopteri > Siluriformes > Clariidae > Clarias > Clarias macrocephalus. Next base: position 10,207 of record JAAGKR010004739.1, on the reverse strand, counting down.
ACACCAGGCTACTACGCAAAAATGTATAGCGACGTGATGATGATGATGATGATGATGATGGAAACGAGGTGTTTTTTGATATCAATGTTGGTGTCTGTCTCTCTCTTCTTTCTTCTTTTTTTTTGGTTTGAGTCCAAAGTGTAACCATGACAAACTACCTCACTCGGCTACAGACGCATGTGATTTTTTTGTATTTTTTATGATCGGTGTTTGTATTTATTGCGGCGCCGTGGCTCACATACGGCCGACTCGAGTACCTCAGACTTTAATGTGTTTCCCACAGCGCAGCAGACTCGCCTTAACATTACAGCTTTTATTATTATTATTATATTATTATTATTATTATTATTATTATACCGGTTTTCTTTTTTCCAAAATCTTACACTTTCTCTCCGGTCACACGTTTAACACAGAGCTACAATCGTGTGGGTCAAAGGCGAAAAATATAGCAAACATCACGAGCTTGTTCTGCTTTAACGAGGGGAATTTGTTGTCTCTGAATAGTTTATCAGGGAACAGATGAAATAGAAAAGAAGGAAAAAAGTTGAAAAAAGTAAAAGTATTCTAATAATTAACACTTAAATTAATATACATGTGAGAATGATTAAGAAAATAATTTACTAATTAGTAATGATAATTTACATCAACGTCGTAATCCCTTAAATAAATTAATAGATATATATTTTACTTTCAATCAGGATAATAATAAATAAAAAAATACCTAAAACGTAACGAAAGTACAAACAAATTTCTGACTGTTGTATGGATTTTTTTTTGTTTTGTTTGGAAGTTTTTTCGCTAAATTACTATACAATATATATGTATATTCCACACAATTTAGTGTTAATTATTAGAACACAGTATACATTAAAGTTTATAATCTAAGTTGCGATTAAAGTCCATACTTTTGTTGATTATAATTTTTTTTATTTAATGTTTTACTTTTTTACCCTTTAAGTTTTTTTTATTTCTTTGTAAAATACTTTTTATTTTAAATGAGTAAAATTTATTATACTCATAAGTTTTTTAGTACAGTATAAATACAAATTTATTTTGTGAATTTTATTATTTTTTTGTTTGTCTGTTTATCATTATTTTTAAAAAATATAATTTCATTTCGTCTTTGACCCACGCGCTCAGAGAAAGCTGTAGTGGGCGTGGTCACTCCTGTGACTGACAGTGTTCAGTAGCTGCTGGGATTGGTTGGCCCCTCCTCAGGCCCCGCCCCCTCTCAATTCTGACTGTAAGTTGGATTTATTGCTGCTTTACAGAAACATTTACTAAAATAAATCTAATAAATAAATAAAAATCACACACGAACATAATCACCTCACGAGTCGCCCTCATTTCCCCTTTTACCCGCAATCCTGTCGTCAAACTTTCACTGAGAAACTCATCTCACAATATCAACGCAAACACCTCAGTCTGTACTGTCTTTATGTTTATACCGGACACACACACAGAGACTCTCATATATACACACAAACACACTCATCCGCACAGCTGCTAACGTGTCAGTGCCTCTGATCAGATCAGGTTATAACGACAGGTTCGCTCTTAAAAGGGGAAAACAGACTCACTCTTTGTGTTTCTGACGGAGTTTTTATTCAATTAGATTTTTTTTTTTTTTTTTTTTTGCTATTTGGTCCTTACGGGACTCCGTAGGGAAGCTGTCTGTGTTGCCAGGTTCAACAGTCGCATGCCTTCACACCAGGACCTCAGTTTATCATTAAAAATCAAACTGTAAATCAGAAATTGAAAAGATGTTATTTCTTTTTTTTTCTTTCATTAGATATTGATTTTATGTAATGTTTTGTTTAATGTTTTACAAATCAAACAATAAATAACAATGTATATGAAGAAACGTGTGTGTGGGGTTTTTATTGTTTTTTGTCAATTAAAGGTGTGATCAGAGATTAAATTCTTTATTTTCTTTCTAATTCTTACTAATTTCTCCTGTTTATGTTTACCTGCATCATTCTGTGCAGATTAAGGTTGCAATAAGTGATTTTTGACAGTTTAAAAAACATCAGTCCACATATAGCTACGCCCCAAAAACATGTTTTCGAAGTCCCTTTTATCAAGTGTTCCTCGTCATTTGTATTGTTAATACAATATAGTACAAAATACATTAATTAGGAGAAAGAAGAAAATAATAATAAACAATCGGAATAATTGATATTGTAGTATAGTTGTTTTCTAATTTATATTTTAATTTGAGGATTAGTTTTAATAAATAAATCTTTGAAGATTTATGTGTTAATTATAAGTATTAAAATGCGTTAAATATTTTAAAATCTAATTAGAAATTTATTTCTGGTGGGCTTTTTTTTTCTCTTCAATTTCATTATTCTAGCTTTGTATTTTGAAGTTGCTTTTAGCCAGAGTTTCTTTGTTGTTTGTATTGGCAATGTGTTAATACAAGTTTCTACTAGTTAATTGTAATTTGTGACTTATTGCTGATCTTTTTATTTTTTTGAGCATTTTCAAAATAAATATATGTCTAAATATTTTGTGATAATTATTAGAATATAAACTTTCTTTTTTTTTTTTTTACTTTTTTTTTTGTAATAAAAGTAAATGACAAACATATAGGTTTGTAATACTGTAGAATTACACATGTATTTTGTAGGCTTAAAAATGACTTTATTTACTTTTTTAGTATTTATTTTATTTTATTATGCTAACTTTAAGTCCCTTTTTCCAGTGTTCCTGTTGTATTGGAAATGTGCTGATGATTTTTTGCTTTTTTTTTATGTTTTCCGTACACATGAATAAGATCCTACTACCTACAATAGTAATTTATTAACAATTAAACAATTTCCCTGTTGATGTTTAAATATCAGTCACATGGTAGGCTTGTTTGTGTAACACCTGTGCCACCGCAGCACGGGGAAATAAGATCTAAGTCACCGGATTACTGAGTCGACGCTTTGTCCCCACCTAGTGTGTCTACATGTGTACTGTCTGCACTTAAACACTAAATTAAGTGCACGTGTTCCCCTTGTGTGTCTACCTATTTATTCCGGTCGAACCCGTAGCACCTTGCCTGTTCACTGTTGTGCGCCGTCTTTGTATGGAATGTCTCTGTGTTGTAAAACCACATGTGCCTTTGTTTTTTCCCCCCAGGACTGAGCAGTGTCTGCAGGTTTGGGTCACGTTAGCGTGGACGGTTCGTCGCCCGAATCAAGGTCTTCAGTTTCTACGTGCCTTTTGTTTTAGTTGTGTTTTCTTTTGCCCACCTGCAGAACCCAGTCTGGGGAGTCATCTGTGTATGTTTTGAGTTGTTTTTGAACAAAAGAAAGAAAAGAGAACAAAACATTGAAAAAGAATAGAACCTGCATCTGCGTCCGCCTCCTCTTGTCAAGACATGACAGTTTGTTATAACATACCATGTTAATTTTAATACCCTAAACTTCCTTGTTACTTCCGATATTTGAAAATCATGGAATAATTCAAACAAAACAAAAGTTTAATACTCTTGTTGTTTACACTTTGCTGGATAGTCAGGAGCACAAATGCAGCTTTTCTAATACTCGTATAAAAAAGGATGATGTGGGGAGTTTTGGATGAACTTTTTTTCATTTATTATCAATTAAAAAAATATAATAACCCACACACATCATAATATTAATAATAATAATAATAATAATAATAACAATAATAATAGATACCAATTTTAAATGCCACCTTTACATAATTGATTAATGAATTAGTCATTGTTGTTGGTTTGATACCAATACAGGTGGCTCTGTAATTTTTGTGGAAATGTGATTTCGACAAAACAAACCATGGTTACACAGTATTTATTATTAAATGCTGAACACAGTTTTCAGAATTAGAATATGAAAGTAAAAAAAAAATTGGAATTGCATAAAATGATAGTTGTTTAGTTTGTAGTGTTAATGTAATATATTGTGATGTAGTGAACTATATTAATAAGTATATGTAATAAACGTTTATGCAATAGGAGTTTATACTAAAAGGATTATTAGAGGAATAAATTAGCGATCATAGCAATGCTAACAGTGTAGATCAGCACAAATCCCTTGAATAGGGAAATTCACAACCCCCTGGCAGTTGCTGAGAATGTTAATCAGTTAAAGGATGCCAGTAGGGCAAGTGTAAAATTATATGTGTGCTGATATAGCATGTGTGATATATTTGTGTTGTGTTCAACATGTTTATCATTACCATATTATCTTAAGGAGTGTAATCAACCTGTATAATCCTTGCTATAGTTAAAGGTATGAATGGGTACGCAAGACATGGGATGTTTGGTATCAAATGAAGCTCTGTGTATTCAATGAAAATTGATGTGCATGAAATTTGCTGTGGGACGGACCCGCGCCATGAGGTCAAAACCCAAGGCCCGAGCAGCATTACACCAGATTCATCATGGGCGTCTGAAGATAACCAGCGAGCTCGACCACTTCCTTGCAGCTCGTGCTTCCGCCCTTTTTGGCACTACGCCACCTCTCCTGGCGTCATCCGCTCTTCAAGAACACTCAACAAGACTTCATGCCAGAACTCCAAAGTCCTACAACAAAGAAGAAGTTCCAGGGCGCCGCCATCGGTAACCAGGCAACCAACACCTCACCGAAGGGCTTTCTTGAAAGTCCTCATCTCAACCTCAGCGCACCAACCAATCAGCAACGCCGTGATTTCCTTCGATGGAGGCGACCCACCAGATGAGAACGAAACGTATCGCAAGTCAAAAAAAACAAAGCTTCATACCTTGCTGAAAGTGGTGCTCGATTCATTACTTAACAGTAAGATTAAACCCAAGGTTCTGCTCTTGTGACTTTCTCAGGTCTAGTAAACAGTACTAGAAGAACTCCATTAACTTTCATCCTCTTAACTGTTTGTGTATGCGTGTGTGTGTGATTAAGTAGCGTAGTTTCATGTAAGTTTGTATGAAATGTGTATGTGTATGAATTAAAATGGTCAGATAGTCCCTGATGAGCAAGTCCGAGGGCGACAGTGGAAAGGAAAAACTCCCTGAGCAGGAATTGGTCTGCTTTTATACTTTGTGTTAGGTGGCAGGCAGTTTAGTATAACATTTAATGTTAATTGATTTTAATATGGGGTCCAGTTAGTTATTGGAGGGTAGACGTTTCCTGAATTATCGAGCGACTGCAGCCGAGCCCTGAGAGAACCAGATGTCAACATCAGCCGAGGCCAGAACCGTCTTCATGGTAGAGTGAAATCATCTCCAGATATCACACACATCCCAGTCACATAATGTATAAGGTGAAAGTATATTTAGTGCAGAGTGAAGCAGGGACTCCGGCAGGACTAACTATGACATCATCACTAAAAGGGAGGAGCCAGAAGGAAACACAGACATGAGGGGGAACTGAGATGTAAAGCAACCAATCACCTCACCGTCAACAAACCTGAGTGAACAATGAGAGTGGGGAGGACAGCATCTAAACATACCAGTTCACCAGATACTCTACGTCCATGAGTCCCCCAGATCTGCTCCTTTACCTAAGGCTCATCTATTTACAAACATGCTGCGCTAAATAAACAGGTTTTTAGCCTCGACTTAAACACTGAGACTGTGTCTGAGTCCCGAACATTAATAGGAAGACTATTCCATAACTTTGGGGCTTTGTAAGAAAAAGCTCCGCCCCCTGCTGTAGTTTTAATAATACGTGGTACTGACAGGCAGCCTGCATCCTTTGATGGAAGTAGGCGTGGCAGATCGTAAGACACTAACAGTTCACTCAGATACTGCGGCGTGAGACCATTTAGTGCTTTATACGTCAAAAGTAGTATCTTAAAATCGATGCGAAATTTCACAGGGAGCCAATGCAGTGTAGATAAGATAGGGGTGATGTGCTCGTATCTTCTGGTTCTAGTGAGGACCCTCGCTGCTGCATTCTGCACCAACTGAAGCTTGTTTATACACCTAGTTGAACAACCAGACAGTAAGGCGTTACAATAGTCCAACCTAGAGGTGATAAAAGCATTTTTTCTACATAATTTAGTGACAATATATTCCTTATCTTGGCAATATTTCTGAGGTGAAAGAAAGCTATCCTGGTGATATTATCTACATGAGCAGCTAGCAGACGGTTAGTTTAGCCTGTTTTCTGCCCCCTGGCCTGGGCTCTGAGGTAACTAGGCCTCTTCTGAGACTATGTGCTATACTACAAGAAATGAGAGCAGCACCTTCTCGAGTGGGATGGACACCGTCCCGCCCTAAAAGGCCAGCTTTGCCCTCAAAGGTCTTCCAGTTATCTATAAAGCCCACGTTATTTTCAGAGCACCATCTGGACATCCAGATAACCTGCTGTAAGCTATGTCGCCATTGGAATGGGGCCAGAGCAAACTCTGTAAAGTTACTCTTGCTAACCTCTGACTGACGAAGGCGTATATCATTAGCTCCAGCATGTACCACTATCTTAGAGAACCTATGCTGTCCTAAAGCCCTAAGATTACCTGCTATGTCCGGTGCTCTGGCTCCCGGGATACACCTGACCACTGCCGCTGGTGCCCCCTACAGGCCGAGCTAATTTCACGTGTCTCAGTATAGAGTCTCCTATAACCAGAGCTCTTTCAGGTTTCTCAGCGGGTGCATCACTGAGGAGAGCGAACCTGTTGGACACGTGAAGCGCAGAAGAGGTGTGCTCCGGTGGGCTAGCCTTAGCGTTAGCTTTGGCTGAACGAGTATGCCGCCGAGTCGTCACCCACTCGCCCTGCTGTGAGGCTCTACTGCCTCTACTGCTGTAGTCGGGGGCTGATTATCTCCGCCTGCGGCACCCAGACTTTCCGCTACAGGAATAACGCTGCTCTCGCGCTCTATAACACACCTATCACACATAAAATTATCATGGAGGAAGAATGTCTAAACATCCTGCACTCCACTCACCAAACAAGCTGAATATTAACCATTTTAACGTACCTGAGTCAGAGTTTAGTTGTTTGGAGCTGAATTCCGCTTGTTGTTCTTAGACGAAAAAATTCACATTTTCTCAAAAAAAGCGCAAACAACATAAGCCAATAGTATTAAAATGTAAAAACTGGTTATTATTAATATTATAATTGTATAAACAGAAAAGGCTGTATAATTTAAATGCTGATACAAACGCAAAACGTTCGCAGTGACGATACAAAAACAGGACGCTTCATCAGCATGTACATGTCACCGTTACACTACACAGTTACACTACACAGTTACACTACACAGTCACACTACACTGTTACACTACACTGTTACACTACACAGTCACACTACACTGTTACACTACACTGTTACACTACACAGTTACACTACACAGTTACACTACACCGTTACACTACACTGTTACACTACACAGTTACACTACACTGTTACACTACACAGTTATACTACACCGTTACACTACACAGTTACACTACACAGTTACACTACACCGTTACACTACACAGTTACACTACACAGTTACACTACACAGTCACACTACACTGTTACACTACACTGTTACACTACACAGTCACACTACACTGTTACACTACACTGTTACACTACACAGTTACACTACACAGTTACACTACACCGTTACACTACACTGTTACACTACACAGTTACACTACACTGTTACACTACACAGTTATACTACACCGTTACACTACACAGTTACACTACACAGTTACACTACACCGTTACACTACACAGTTACACTACACAGTTACACTACACAGTCACACTACACTGTTACACTACACTGTTACACTACACAGTCACACTACACTGTTACACTACACTGTTACACTACACAGTTACACTACACAGTTACACTACACCGTTACACTACACTGTTACACTACACAGTTACACTACACTGTTACACTACACAGTTATACTACACCGTTACACTACACAGTTACACTACACAGTTACACTACACCGTTACACTACACAGTTACACTACACAGTTACACTACACAGTCACACTACACTGTTACACTACACTGTTACACTACACAGTCACACTACACTGTTACACTACACTGTTACACTACACAGTTACACTACACAGTTACACTACACCGTTACACTACACTGTTACACTACACAGTTACACTACACTGTTACACTACACAGTTATACTACACCGTTACACTACACAGTTACACTACACAGTTACACTACACCGTTACACTACACAGTTACACTACACAGTTACACTACACAGTCACACTACACTGTTACACTACACAGTTACACTACACAGTCACACTACACTGTTACACTACACTGTTACACTACACAGTCACACTACACTGTTACACTACACTGTTACACTACACAGTTAGTGTAACATATGATCGTGCACTTGAAGTGAAAGTGAGCAGGAAGTAAAAATGTCAGCGTGGAGTCATGTATTGAGGCCAGAGGTGCAGTTTACTGGAATAAACACCGCATACCTGCTCTGTGGTGTGTGTGTGTGTGTGTGTGTGTGTAAGACTCAGACTTATAGGGAAGTGTGTTTTTGATCATATTTAGCAACTCTCACAGCTCACAATCATTCCTCCTGATCTTGCAACTTGGACCTGATTGCAACAGATTGAAGAAGTGAAGTCAGGTAAAAAATATCACTTTAACCATAGTGTAAAATCATAAGACCTACAATTATCTTAAAAAAAAAAATTCATTTAATCCCACTTTCCTGTTACATGACTTTCATTCTATTGGAATTATTGCATTTGTATTTTTATTTAATGTTATTTTCTTATTTCTATCAACTGTTTGTTTTATTATTATTATTATTATTATTTTACTATTTATTGTTTAATACAAAAATTCAAAGCACCTTCAAGGTCAATTTAAATGTATATACTGTATAAAAAGATCATAACGGTATAAATGATTTTAATGGTAGATGTTGAACAAATTGGTGTAAATTCATTAATTTTGTGCTCAATTGGACAATAATCTTGCTCATTTTACACATTTATTTCTAGACAGCAGCATAATCATTTTCATAATAATAACAATAATCATGAAAAAATATAACATAGAAAATATAAAAATAAAAGAACTATGGGAATTTATTGAAAGAAAAAGGAAAGGCTAAAAGTCCATTGCTAAATTTGCTATAAAAGTCTGTTTGCAATTAAATGATAGATTCAAGATCCAAATTACTTTTAAAATATTTTTTCTCGCAAAAAAACAAGTTCTCGCTAAAACTGTTTCCTGTCGGTTTACTGTCGCAGTTCTGTCACTAACACCCTAAAAAATGCTGGGTTAAAAACAACCGAAACTGGGTTGTTTTTAACTCAGCTGCTGGATAAATATTGGACCAACTACATGCTGGGTTCATTTAACCCAGCAAAATGGGTTATTTATTTACCCCAGAAAGATGAGTAAAATATTCAGTCCAAATTTTTGTTTTACATGTCTATGGGTAAAATGGTTTAAACAGTTAAATTACTTTGATATACTGGTCTATTACAAAAAAACACTTTAAGTTTTGCAAACCATACATATATACAATAAACACCCAATTAATTGTACAAAACATAGAAAAAAATATATATTTATTTTTCAAAAGCACAAGATCAGATAATACAAAACAAGTTCAACAGCGACATCATTACGATACTATTACTGAGAAGCACTAATGCCTGAGAGCAGCGCTGGTCATCATCTCCCAACATCAGGATGTAGGGGTTCGGTCTCGACACTTCAGCCTGCCGGAGATATTCCACGGTGTCGGTTCCAACCTTAGAAAGAAAGAAATTAAAGAAAGTAAAAGTTTATGGAAAATTCAAAGGGGTGGGTAGTGTGTATATTTGTAAGAAGATTAGTGTTTTGTAACACCTCAGCTTTTTATATGTGTTTGCTAACGCTAGCAACTTAGCTAAATGCTAGCGTCATGCTGGCACTACAGTTAACAGTTTAGCTTTCATTCATCACTTCACCATCTTCATACACCCTGCAAGCATCTACACAGAAAGCTAAAAAGCTCAGACATGTTTGCAGTTTCTTTCATACACAGGTGGGGTTCTGTGGTTCGGCTCGCTAGCAGATAAACTAGCTGCTATAGCACAGACCAGCTGGAAGTTTGAGTGTAACATTAACACTGTAACAGTAATAAATGTTACATACAGTGAACAAATTCAGTCATAGGTGAGTGAAAGTGTGTCTACAGACCTTATATTTAACGTTTACATTCCCTCTTAAATGCTTGAGGAGGAAGAAAAAAGACACAAA
>JAAGKR010004738.1:0-57970 GCA_011419295.1 Clarias macrocephalus | reverse complement strand
ATTATTCTGTCAGGCACGCTGAGTAATGAAGAGAGAAAAGGAAGAGGAGCAGGACCCAAGTGCAGATTTACAGCACAAAAGGGGCGTGGCTTAGACGAGCTTTTGGACGAAGGGGGCGTGGCGCGCTGGCCGTTGAGCACTTCCGTGTTCAGGGGGGAAATCCTGGTGACGTAGTACACAGCCGGTGCAATGGGTCGGAAAGCCAGTTAAATCAGTCAGTGATGCGTGTGACAAAAAGGGAGCGAGCAGAGACGTTGTCGTGAGCCAAAGCGAGAGTTCAAAGCCAGTGAGTCAGTCAGCGATGCGAATAATCCAAAGGGGGAGCGAGCAGAGACGTAAACGTGAAACGAAGCGAGAGGTCAAAACCAGCGGGAAAACAAACAGCGATCAAGATACAAAAACGAGAGGCTAGAAGCAAATACCGAGAACAAGCGAGGTCGAGAACGGAAACAACTAACACGGAAAAGAAACGCGAGAAAACTGGGCTCTGAAGGCACGCAATAATCTGGCAGCGAGACAGCGTTCTGCGCTTCCTTAAATGCCGGAAGAAATTAGTTGTGAATGGGATGCCGGTGTGTAAAGGGAGGGGTGTGTGTGAGAAAGCATGACAGCCAGTAGGAAAACATAAGCACGTGAGCGCAAAGGCATGACAGCGTGGGAAAAAAGGAGACGTGAATGACAGCGGTATGTAAGGGGAACGTGACATCTTGTTGTTGTATGAGAATGATGTTTTTTATTTATAACGAAAAAACAGGGAAATCAAACAACCTGAATAACTTTAAGACAAAAACAAACCAAAACATGAATCATGACACGGGAAACTCGAACTAAACATTACTGACATTTACTAAGTTCAATTGACAGTTGCAAGACATGTAACGGAACTAAAACAAGCTATTTATAATAAAACTAATGACCAACTCGGTTCAGGTGAGCACCCACATCACCTGACCGAGATGCAAAACGGGAAATGAAGTCAAACAAAAAAAAAAAACTACAAACACAAAAGTCTCAGGGCGCATTGGCGCCCTCTAGGGGTTATCCCTGACAATTGAGCTCTCTCATTACACACTCGACTTTGTCTTTTCTGATTTGGGAGAAACAAAGAGACATAACCCGGGACATACTATTGCGAGAAACATTTGAGAAATCTGAGATGTAATGAGAAACAGAACTGCATTTGAAGGAGAAGCAAATAAGCCATATATAAGACCATAATGAGATTAAAGCAAGATATAAATGAGATGCATGAAACACAAATGAGTAATATTATAGTTTTATTGAATTACAATTCACACAATATACAGTAACAGACAAAATGTCATCCAACCTGATGAAGATATTATGTGTCACACTGCTCAACTCAAAGTATGATTTATGGACACGAAGTCCACAGCATTATGACAATCTTCCAGTGAAAAGAATCAGTCAAAAAGGAGATGAAAATTTTTAAAGGAAAATTGGTTGTTTGCTGTGTGTAAGGGCTACAAGAACAGGAAAAGTTATTACTCACCGGCTACAAGAACAGGAAAAGTTATTACTCACCGGCTACATCAGTCTTCTCTTGCGATAGATGTTCAACAAGTTTTTCCAAAGTCTGCAACTCCTGAAGTTGCTTAGAATCGAGTGTAAAATAAATAAATAAATAAATAAACAAACATTTTAGATTTACCTAAACACCATTCAGCTACTCCATTCCCAACTTTCTGAAGGTTGAGAGGTGGACTTGAGCTGGTGCCTACCAGCCTGATGATGTCGTGCTGATGGAGACTCTGGAACATTTTCCTCGTTTTTTTCTCCTGCAAACAATCTTTGTTGAGATTCTTGTTCTCAAAGGTTTCTGAGGTAGCATGCTTCTAAAGAACCCTGTTAACGTAAAGGGTTGCTGACGTCCCTGGCGATGCCCTGTGCATTTCTCTAACAATGGTGGATTGCCCATGTTGTCATTATGGTGGCTTCGTATGGATTACAGTGTCCGTGTTTTTATTACAGAGCCCGTGTTCTTCTGCGGTTATTACGGTGTCATTACGGTGTATTCATCTCATTCACAAGCCCTATCACATCATCATGCCACTCAAAGGGAAGGGACGAGGGAAATTCAAGAAAAGCAGTCCTCAGCCACCACTGTCTATTAGTCCTGCTTGTGTTGTCTCAGAAGAAGAAGGTGAAACTACAGATAATGAACCAGCTTCAGACACACCTGCTCCCGAAGCAACCAAGAAGGCTTCAGAACCAGCTTCAGGCACACATGCTCTAGAAGCAATCAAGAAGGCTTCAGAACCAGCTTCAGGCACACATGCTCTAGAAGCAATCAAGAAAGTCATGGCTCCTGCACTTACATTACAGCCTGAACAGGAAGTATCTGACTGGTACAGGGAAAATGACTTCCTGTACAACTTTAGAATGGCTGCATGAAAAAATAGAGAACAAAGAAGCAGAGTGGTTTCAGAGAAGACACAACAGTTGGGCATCACAGCTGACCAGTTGACTACCTGAGTGAAGTCTATGAGAGATAGGGCTGGAAAACTTACCAAGAAGCAGCCATCTGGTTCAGGAGCACAGCCGATGACAGACCGAGACAAGTACTGGAGAATTTTGGCTATATCCAGAACTTCATAAAGAGGGTGGCAGAGGGAAAAAGAAAAAAGTGAGGTCAACTGTCACAGAACCTGTCCAGTATGACTAGTACTCAGTCTGCTGATGTTGCAGTGACTATATCTGCTGATGACAGTGACAAGGAGGATGGAGATTCTGAAGCTGGGTCTAGCACAGTCTCAAAAAGGTCCACTCAACCTAAAAAGGCAGCCACTGTCCAGCGTTCATCATCGCCCACTGCAGCTGCTCTTAGCAAAGTATGTACATGTTTTTATTACTTATTATTATTGGTTCATCTCCTAAAATATTACAAACCCCATAAGTAATTTATAAATAAACAAAATAAATAATAATGCTCCTTTCACTTCATAACCCTAGGGCACTTGGTGACAATCATTTCACACTAAGCAGCAGTATTCCTTAGCCCTTTAGTACTTACTTAACTGAATGCTAATGCAGTTTTCTTATTTTTTCAGATTCTTAAGAAGGCAGCTGAGGTGCACGATGTTCACAAGCAGACAGCACAACCACATCATGATGAGATGGGATCAAGGAGGGCGATGGCAGAGATGATATACCACGAGACCAGGCCAATGGATGCTGATACAGCTATATTTCAGACGTTGATGCACTTCAAGACTGTAAGTTGCCAGAGACAGCTTAGACCTGCATATGCTCCTTGGTCTTAACAGCCGACCCTTGGAACTCTGTGGGCATACCAACCAGCTGCTTACTAGTCGTTCCAGCCAGCTGCAGGCCCTCCTCTGTCCTTTCAACTTCCTGCAGTGCCTCCTTCTTCGTCGTTGCAGTTACATGCAGTCCAGCAGTACCAAACTGCTTCATCGCCCAGGCAGCTCTCCACCCCAGTACCAACATCATCTGATGCTGGACCATCTCTCATCAGTCAGGCGTTCCTACAGGTCATCATGCCTGTCCAGACAAGCACTCCCAGCACACCTGATGACACTTCCTTCACGACACAGTTGATTCGTGCACTTGGGCATGATGAGGATTCTGGTGATGACAAATAACTTTTGTACTATCAACATACGGACTGATGATCCGTGATGTTAACTGTTCTGATATGTTATTTTGTGTTTAACCACATGTTGGATTGTTATACATAATAAATTATGGTTGCAAACTTTAAGTGTTGTGATTAATTGGTAGCAGTTTACAAAGAAAGACCTGCTGCTATAATAAAAGCGAATACTTTTGCCCCAAGTGATCAAAGGTAATCATAACCGATAAAATGAGACTAGAGTGATTTGCCATTCCAATGATTCAGTGACCCCTCAATGAAAACGGGAACGTAGTTTGAGTAGTGTTTCTCACTCCCTAGTAATAGTAGTGGTGCAGTATAAATAAAATGGTATATAGTGGTACATGTATGATTGTCTTAAAAGTGTATGTATACAACCATGCTTGGCACATAAATCATACTACACACTTTTATTACAAAATTACTGTTGTACATAAATCACTGTCACATACACTATATATTTATAAAATGTGAATGATAAAGTTTTTAATTAACAGTACTAGTTTAGCTAGTTTCGTTTATTTAATGACATTTGGAATACAATACCAACCAGCTTTCATTTTTTTGTGACTACCAATATTGGTTTGCTCTTTTTGAAAAATGTGGTGAGCTCTTAAAAGCTCACCACATTGTATGAGTTCTCTAAAAAAATCTGGCTCCATCCTGAGGAAGTTACTGAAGCTTGGTTGATCCTCTGTAGTTTGTTCAGCCATCAGTTTCTCATGCTATCCAGACAATGTCCTTCTCTGCAGCCACTGTCTGACCAAATATCTCTTCTGTCTTCTCATTCTCCTTTTTTCTGCAGCAATTTGTTGTCTTTCCAGCTCTTTTCTTCTTATTCTTCTTCTGATGAGGAGAACTTTTGCAGCCAGGCCCCTCAGCTTCATACATGATGTGGCGAGTAGTGTTTGTTCCTCAAGGAAAAGCATCTTGTCTATTAGAAATGTACTACTAAAATGAATGAAAAGATGCAGAGGAGCGACTTTTCACACGGTGAGGCACGGTAGACCAGTCCGCTGATTTCCGCATTCTGGAACCGTAATAAGAATATGTACAACATTGTTTACGTACTAAACAAATGCTTCCGTGTGCGCCGTGATCTTTTTGTGAGACTCTGAAATGATATTGAAATTTAACCGCAAAGACACCGGATCTATACGTAATGACACCGGGGACACCGTGATGGCTCCTCCCCACATACCTCAATTTCTTTTCTTCCGCGACCACTTCCGCATGAAACCGCATGAAACTGTGGTGCCATCGTGATGAAAACATAATCATTACGCCAAAACTGCAAAAACCCGCGGTGAATCGTGATGAACCGTACTTACAACCACCGCGCGAAACTGTGATGACTCTGCATAAATAAGGGTATAAGAGTATGTGTGATAGAAATTGTGGGAAATTATTATTATATCTTTATTAGAATCTACATGTTCTCTAGGCTTAATTGGGTTGGCCATGAGAAACTGTTGAACATTCAGTCAGAAATGTATAATCTAAAATAGGTTTGGTCGTAAATGATAAGTGTAGACAGAAATCACTGAACACAAACATTATCTCATTGCTTCACTTAAAAAGAAACATTCTGAATATATTGCATTTCATTTCTTTATTAGTAATGACATTTGTACAGAATGTAAAGTAAGTTTGCCATTTGGCAGTTTCATTTCAATAAATTCATTAGGGTGTAATACACATATGTAAAAGCCATGTTGATCAACTAGGGACACCTGGGTGTATTGTATGATAATATAACTGGTGGTTGATTTTTTTTAAAATAAAGAAGCTAGATTTCAAAATAAAATATTTATCTATTACAAAGCAATTTTGTAATTGACTTTAGTCATTACCAACCTACATATCTTCATTGAACACATGGTGTATTAAAAGAGAAACTTCATTTCTAAATCAGAAAGTTCAAATAATTAGCACATTGCAGTGCTTCCCACAGGTGTGAAATATACCTGCAGTGGGAGCCAGCGGAGTGGGCCGCATTACCTGCAGCACAAATGTGATCTACTATACACAACTAACAACAACTATATATGACCTTTAACATAATATTTTGATTTATTTTATTTTCTATTAGTTTTACATTTCAGAGATCCAACCATCAACCCATATGTGAAAAGTAAGTTGAAGTATATAAAAAAGAACTTAACACTTTTTAGTGTAGATGGCAGTGTTTGTCAGAGAACCCTAGCCCTTAAACCCCAAAGCATTTTTAACGGTTCTTTGCATTATGTTTTAATAAATATACTATATAGTAGTCAACTCCTATACTGTATAGGAGTTTTTCAGCATAATATTTTTCAATGTAAAGAACTAAATTTTACTTCATTTTAACCAACTATGCACACATGACTGAGCAAATATTTAAGCAAAAAGGTTAATATAGGCAAGAAACAGAACAGATTTATAAGATCATATATGACCATAATAATTATAAGAAGAATGCACATTTTGTGAGTGCTACGTTTCTCCATTGTCATTCAGGTAGCAGTAAAATGTAAAAAACTTTTTAAGTAATTATGAGTTTAATTTTACACGACATATCAGAAAACCCAAATGCACAGTTTACAAATACTGTATACATTATGTGTGGGAAACAAAGCTTTGGGGAAACAAAAGATACGTGAGTCGCACACAAGACAAACATGAGCTATCTCTGAGGGGTAATGAGCCATATTTGAGGCACATTTGGGAAGATTGAGAAAACAGCTAAAATCTCTTTCATGTCTCAAAGTCAGCTAATTTCTGCATATGTGAGTTGCACACAAGACAAATATAAACTATCTCTGAGATTTAAAGGTAATGAGCCACATTTGAGACACCTTTGAGAAGATGCAGAAAAAGCCTAATTTAGTTGTTTTCTTTCATTGATAAAGGCCATATATATTATCTGACCTTTATTTTTCAATCCAGAACTTCAACCTTCAAAACAATATACCCTGATAGAAAGGTCAGATTTATATATACATGCTGACATTAGCTGGCTTTTTGACTAGGTTATCTTGTTTTCTCTGTTAATGACAGGATGGGCTAGGATTAGTTCCAATAGCTAAGCCTAGCCCATCCTGTCATTAATAGAGAAAACAAGTTAATCTGGTCAAAAGCCAGTTAATGTCAGCAAATTACTGAATGGATTGGATAGAGTTTGTGGTTTCTAGGAAGGCAAAGGAGATACCAACATTTAAATGAGTGAATCTTTGCTTAGTGAATACAGTAGCATATTAATCTTACACCATATTAAAACTTTCTATGGGTGCTCATTTTGAAATTTCTTAAGAACATGTTTAACTTGACTAATAATGATTATCCTACCTTCTGTAAAAATACATTTGTTTTTCATTAAATATATTATATTATTTTCTCTGGAGACACAGACATCTTTGGTAAAGATATTAGGAAAGGGTTCTTCCATCGACAAGCACTTCATTAATTCTGTCTGAAGTGACAAGGGTTTTATTGTTGAGTGTAGTCAGCTGAAGGTTACCCAGTATATTGTTCAAAATACTTGTAGAATATGACAGAAAAAAATCACTAGGCAATCAATCAACCTTTGTCTTTCCACACAAATGCCTGTCTTCTTTTTAATAGAAATGGAACAATAGTGTCCTTGCAAAGAGGTCTCAATGGGATAGATACATAAACACCATTTCCTTTGTGGCTTAGCATGACTTCGTTCATCATTCCACTGTGGCATTGTGAATTATTTTATTGATTCTTATATATTTTCATGCTTTCTGACATGCTGTATTGCTATTTGTAGCTTTAGCAATTGTAGGCAAGGCTTCATATCTGCATTTATGCATTCAATATGAGTTGTAGCCTTTAAAGCTCAGAGCACTTTAGCCATTAGCAGTGCAGTATACAGTATACTGGAATATTCTTTTTCCAGCAAAGAATTGGCAATACTAAGAACTGATTTTTAGTTCATTTTAACAAACTACCCCAAGTACCCATGACTGAACAAAAGATTAAAAAAAAAAAAAAAGGTAATGTAGGCAAAGAAATAACATCATGTTTTCGTTGTTTATGGTTGTTTCCATGACCAAAAAATAATAAAATGCTCATTCTGATGGGTATCTGTAATGCTTTAGTTTTAAGGTTAACTAAATTTGCAAGTCTCCATAAGAGGCCAATTTATGCCTTCTGCCTAAAGTTTTTATCAACCACTCATTTCTTATTTGGTGTAGAAATTAATAGTGTTAGACAAAAATTTGGTATGTATTTGCATATTCTGGCATCTTATTGCATCATATTGCAGGGTGTATTAAAATAAGACATTGGGCAAGGCATGTGAGTTTTTACATATGATAAAATTTTGCAATTAGACAGTTTCTATTAATTCAGTTAATAAAGTTTTATGTGCCGGTAAATTACAAAATTGCATAAATAAAATACAGTGCTTTTGTGAGTGTCAATAGCAGACTGACAGTCTTTTTGAGAGCTTTATTAAACACTCAGAGAAGTTTATTGGAGAGGCGCAGCAGGAGCAGAGGAGAGAAGCTGTGTGTGAGTCAGTGAGTTACCAGAATGAATAGGGACATCCCCTGTAACCAGACAGGAGGCATGTTGATGATGTGGATGTGTGGGAATCACCACAACCTCGGAAGTAAAGTGCAAGAAGGGATTTTCAAAAGGATGCGAGTCCTTGAATAAAAGGCAACTATTCATTTTGGTTGTTATTTCAACCCCTTATGTTTGGATTGTTAATCCGGCAGAGAGTGAAAGCAGGAGTATGCCAATGATCTGACCCTTAGAGGTCTAAGGCCTTTCATCACACTCACTGCTGACCGCGACACATTTAAATATTTTGCCTTTTAAAGTCATGCCTGAAATGATCGGCAGGGTGCACAAAAGGACATTTGCAAAAAAGCTGAAATCTCCGCTGCAGAGGATACATTCACGTTTCATATGATTTACATCATTACATCATTTGTTTTCCATTAGTTTATGTAAAAGCAGACATTTTACATTCCATTTTCACGACTGTTTGCTTTCATTATTTGACAAAATCATAACTTTTGTCGTCACACCTTTAATGCAGTGAGCGTACACTAATATTCAGCTTTGACACTTGGCATAAAGCAAGCATAGAGCAAGTGGCCATGTAAAGTTGTATGTTTCAGATGATTATCCATATTTAAGGGATTTAATGATAGGCAAGTGTTTAGATGTGCCTGGTCCTGTATATTACCACATAAAACAGCTGTTAATGGTCTGTCATTAACCAAAAAAAAGCATATAATGATTACTGTTATTTGAAGCCTGAAGCACTTCGTGAGTAATTTATGGGATGAGCCATGTTCTCAGGGAAGGGTTCTGCTGGACACGGGCATGCATAAGCACATCACTCCCTTCAAACAACACAGCAATCAGCACTTACTTACATTTGAATAGAGTCATTCATATAAAACTTGCATGTGAATGAAGCGCTAAGTATCGGAGGCGGGGCTCCGGCGTGTGAGGAGACGAGAATCTGACATACGTCTATTTTTTATTTTTAATATTTAATTTAACATTTAAATTTAATAGCAAACATTTATTTGGCAACAATTTTTTTGGAAAGAAGACTAATTTCACCACAAAAAGTTGATGGAAATTAACGGCTGATCCTGTATGTTTATTTATTCAAGTTCAAATCAGCGCAAGTGCACTTTGACTAAAACTGCTTGCAATGCACTTTGTGCTACTGGAATGTAGAAATTAAAAAAATTATAGAAAATTATGAGGACCATAACTGCCTACTGCCCTTTATTCTTATCACAAATACGCAAAAACAACAGCGCTGATTACTGACATCTGACAGTAGCAAGTCCTGACAATGTTTGAATTTTCATTTAGTTTAAATTATTTCAGTTAATAAATCTACTACAAATTAAAAGAACACAAAGTATAAGATGACGCAAAACCCCTTTGACACGCATACATAGCTTTTCTAAATACACATTATAAAATCTAATGGCTCACTGTCTTAGCGTTCACTTTGCTTAAATTCGATGCAAATAAAAAATGCCGACATTTAATTGCAATTCTAAATTTGTACTGTAATTTTAGTATTTTAGTACATGTATACTGTGATTATGCATTAATGTAATTACAATGTTTATCTTGAATTTTTTGCTCTCATGCAAATCTCAAGGAAGAGAATTAACTAAGGCCTGATGCCTCAGTCTACTTAGCGATGTAAAGCCAGCAAACGCAAAACCATAATGCTGCCGTCAGGTGTCGCAACACTAGAAGTCCAATTCTGGTTGGGTAACATCTGTATGTAGAGCACAAATTGTGCTTTCATAATTTCGCTGACGTAAATATATCAGATTCATGTTAAACTTTTAAACATATGTCAAATTCTGCACACACAAAAGATAAAATCCAAACTCTAGCAGAGAAGCAGGAGAATAAACAAACCTGGCTGATTGTTTTGAACACAGAACTGAGTTCATGAAAATGTTGGGTATGTGTCCATAGCAAAACAATTAAATTATAATGCACAGAAATACCATTTATTTGGGGTAAAGTGACTGATGTGCCTATTTTTTTTTTTTAGCAGAGCCACTGTTTCACTGAATAATCTATGACTTTTCATGAATATGTAATACCTATTGACACCAGGATCAGGTAACACCAGGTTTCACCTGGACTCCTATTGTCTCCGCTGTTCTCACCTATACACTCAAATACCTCATGCAAAATCAGGGCTTCTTTTGAGATAAACAAAAATAAAGAATTGGTTCTAAAACATTAATTGAAATACAAGCATTATGCCCACACAAAATAAAAAGCTACACAGCAGAAATATATTAGTATATTATGACTGAAATATTAGTCTTTTACACAGCGCCGCAAAATAAACACTGCATTTTTTAAAAGTGAAAGTGTGCACGATGTAAGCAGCTTTATTTTAGTCATTCCACCCATTTGTGGTCAAATAATTTTTCAATGCTGGACACAAACAGCAAAAAAACCTGATGATTATTATGATGCTTTTTTTGCTGTTTGTGTCCAGCATTGAATGAATATTTTAAGCTGAAGTGCTTTGTGTGGATTCCACAAGTCATTTTATCATGGAAAGATTCTCACATGCGTATAAGAATATTTATGTGAAAATATATAAACTTTTTTTTGTTTCTTTATTTAAGCCCTTCCTGTTCTGTTGGACACAGGCATGCATCAGCATGTCACTCACTCAATATATATATTATGGCATGCCATTTAGGAACTTCATGAGAGCACTTAATGAAAACTTTGAATATATTGATTGAAACTCTATATATATTGAATAAAAAGTCTGAATATATTGAATTGATTCTGAATATATTGATTGTAAACTCAATATATATATAAAAAAAAACTATTAAACTGAATATTGCAAAGAAAATGGTTGTAATTATTAGCAATGACAGAGTGGGTGATAGTCCAGTTGGTTTTACATGTGAAATTTCAATAGCAAAAGTTATTGAATTTTGTTGATTTGTCATTTTTTGCAACTCGGTCTGTACCAAAGTGCATTCATTTTCATACATACCTTTACAATTATTATTATTTTTTAAATAATTAAAAAAAGACCCTGACTCTCATTTAACAAATTATATGTTTTATTAGCACAAGAATTGTTTGTCATCATTTATTTTTAAATGTACATTAATATAATTATTAATCAATTAAACAAACAAATAAACACATAATCCATACTGTAGCCTAACAGTGTAATATGTTTGATGTTCTGTGAGGTCTTTCGCTGTAATCTTGTGTATTTTTCTGTAAACAAAACGGTTGGGTCTTGGTCATGCACTTTTTAGACGGTCCCTTAGTGACTCCATCTCTATAAAGCGCCGGTAAGCAGCGTTTCTGAAAGATTTAGCTCCAGCAGGCTGTAACAGAGAAGATCTAAAAATATATTTATTTGTAGTAGCTTCTCTGTCCACTTCAGATTAAGAAAATATGTGATTTGTCATGTTTGTGTGTTTAGGAATAATGAAGGAATAATCTTGAATGTGTGGCGAATGTCCAATATAAAACCAACTTCACGGCGGTCTGTGACCGGTTTTCCGCGGTGAAATAGCAAATAAATTTCTTCATCCGTAGTCTGATACTGAGTGCGGCTTGCACCACCACTTTGGGCCGTACACGCTCTCACCAATGTGTTGATCATCTCTCCATTTCTCAGAACTGCAGCAACCAAATTTCTCGCCGACTCACTCATCCTTTCTAAAGATGACGTCATCGAAACACAGCGCCATGTTTCATTCAATATATACTTAATTTTCATTCAATATATTCAGACTTTTCATTCAATATATCAGTTTTCAATCCATATATTCAGAATTCATTCTATATATATATATATATATATATATATATATATATATATATATATATATATATATATATATTTTTTTTTTCTTTTCAATCAATATATTCGGAATCCATTCAATATTCTCACGTTTCATTCAATATATTCAGCTCTCTGAATGAAGTTCTCTCATGAATATTTTCCTAAACGGCATGCCATATATTTGCATGTGAATGCGCTAAATGCGGGGGCAGGTCTCCAACATGTGAAGAGAAAAGAATCTGACATACGTCTGTTTTTTATTTTTAACATTAATTTCATAACAAACATTTATTTGGCAATAAACGTTTTGGAAAGAAAACTGTCTACTGTTTGTGTACATATTTTTTCTGGGTTTCTACAAAATAATTTCATTCACAAAAAACACTTGCAAAGAAAAAAAAATATTTACATCGCGACTATGCCATCGACCCCTAAGGGTTTAATGGACATGATACTATGGGCTTTTTCTGGGAAACATGGAATGAGGGATTGATTCATCGCATACTGGAGGGTAAGAGCAGATAGAATGTGCATGAGTTAATTTTCTTGGAGATGGTGACTGGGCTAATGAACCTAGGAGAAATTTCATGGGAGACTGTGTTAATAGGAACATTACAGGTGGCAAGCATGACTTTCTTAACACAGTAGGTTGGGGCCGTAAAGCTGTGGTGATGTGCTTGAGTTTGAATAGAGATACTGCCTAGCTCCTGCCATTAGCCAGGTTCTTTCAGAACAGTGCATGAAGGCCTGGGCTGAGGTAACTGCCATCTCCTCCTCTTGGGATGGAAATAATGGGGGTTGGTAGCCCAGACTGCACTGGAACAGTGATTCAATCCAGGGCAGCATTCAGCTCTAGGAGCATGGGAGGACATGCAATTAATGAGAGGACATGCACCTAAATGGGAGGTCATGCAGCAAATAGCCATTTCCAGACCCTGACTGGCTCTTTTGGTCTGGCCGTTGGTCTGAGAGTGATAGCCAGAAAAAAAGGCTGGGCAGAAAATTGGGGTCCTCTTTCAGAGACAATATCCACAGGGATGCCATTAAGGGGAAAGACATTCAGGAAGAGCAGCTCAGCCGTTTCCTTGACTGAGTGAAGTTTAGCCAGTGGAACAAAGTGAATGGCTTGTTGCCAACTGAATCTGGGAGTTCTGTGACATCACAGGTGTCGACAAACCAATGAGGATCCTCTCTGTCAACAGCCTTCAACCTCCTGCAGGGGGTTAATGTCTTCACCCAACTCGACCTCCGTAATGCCTTTTATCTAGATCTAGTCAGGATCAAGGAAGGGGATGAGTGGAAGACAGCTTTTAACACCACATCAGGACGCTATGAATATCTGGTAGTGCCATTCAGTCTAGCTTACATTCTAGCCATCTTTCAATCATTGGTGAATGACGTTCTCAGGGACTTCCTAAATATTTTTTGTTTGTTTATCTGGACGACATCTTGATCTTTTCACATTCATTCTGCTATTAGTCTCAATGGCTACTTCTCTAGAGATTGAGGCTCTAGTTAAACAGGTATTGAACCAGCTCCTCCAAAGACACTGCCGGGCAGACTCTTCATACCAAGATTAGGACACCTTTTCGTGGCCTTCTTGACATGAAGGGGAGAGGATAGCGATTCTTAATGGTGATCTCGTTCAGGCCTCGGTAATCATTGCACAGGCAAAGCATCTTGACAAAAGCGTCTTGCCCCAGTGGGCCATGTATTTGTCCATGACCTCCCTCTTATGTGAAGACAGCAAATATAGCCTCACCCTAGGGGGATTAAAGCCTGGGAACAGGTTAATGGCACAGTCATAAGATCAGTGGGGTTGTAGTGAGAGAGTCCATGACTTGAGGATGTTGCTGGGGAGCAATGCGCCGACATGAGGCAGGACAACAGGCACAAGGGACTCCACTCCTGTATAGTGTTCTTGTCTCAGTCGATACTAGGGTTGTGAAGGGTCATCCAGGGGCGTCCTAGAACCAAAGACAAGTGGGTGTTGCACATAACCAGGAAGAAAATCCCCTCAGTTTGATTATGAGATACCATCGAGTAGGGGTGCTCCGATTGATCGGTCGCCGATCATAATCGGTCCATAATGGCTTTGGGAAGTTTGATCGGCAGTCTCTATAATGGCCGATATAGAAAAGCCGTTCAGATGACGCAAAACTCGCGGGACAATTTTTTTGCGCGCTGCTAAAATGGCTTCACCGGTCTGAAAATTCTACTTGCTGTGTCAAAAAGACAATACATTAGCAATCTGCAACCTGTGTAACAAGCCGAGGCGGGAAGCACCAAAAGCATTTTAACACCACGAACCTCATCAGACATTTGAAAGTTAGTCATGTAAAGGAACATGAGCAGTTTTCAAAGTTGGCTGGCGCTAAGAGAGCGGGAGAGCTCAGCAACTCGTGCACCGCCACTCACTCAGCTACGCGGTTTTGCTTGGTGGCCGTAAGTACGGTTCATCATGATTCTCCGCGAGTTTTGCCACTGTGATTACGTTTCCATCTTTCCACGCGAAGAATTAAACATGTTACATTTTTTAAACATGAGAAATTAAACGTTACATTTTTTGGCGGTCCTCGCGGATGCTTGCGGACCTTGCAAAACATCCGGTGACTCACGTCCTACTTGTCTGTTATTTAATTTAATTTCATACAATCTACAGGAAAGTTGTATTTGTCAGGCTCTAAGCTGTTCCCAATTACTAATCAAGCACAGGATGCTATGTTTTAAGGTGACGTGTTGCACATGTTGCTTGCCAATAAATACAGTTGTCAATTCATGATATTCCTCTTCTTGTACTTTCAATACTTAATTTACATTGTTGTTAGATATAGTTTAATAAATAATGCTATATGATAAAGCTTCAAGTAGACCCTGTAATCGGTGATCGGAATCAGCCGATAAAGCTTCTAGTGATCGGAGATCCGCCCCAAAAATCCTGATTGGAGCACCCCTATCATCAAGGCCTGAAAGGCTAACGGGCCTGCAGGGTTTGCAAAAAAGGTCCTTAACCTTTGAGGTGGAGATTAGATTCTGGTCATATTAGAGATTAGATTATTGCACGGACCATGTGAGGTTTGCCTTGTGCTCAAATAATGGCTGCCAGAAGCAGACAAGGACTAGGGTAGTGGTTAATGACTGCCCCGTCCAGAGTCATTAGGTTCACTGGAGACGCATGGCTTTTAATGGGCATTGAAAACGATAGTGACCTGTCTGGCCATAATAAAGACAGGAACCTGATTTGAGTCTCCACTGATGTTCTTCCAGAGAGATCCGGGTTCGGTTCACTTGCATGATTTCTGGGTCTGAACTAGGGCTTGGCAGTGCGCCAGGGTAGGGAGGCGGCAGAGGTGAAGCAGATGATCTGGGTCCAGAGGAGCAAAGTGTGGTTCAAGCTCAGATGAGCGTCCATGCGCCCTGCTAAATACTTGAGGCCTTATGATCACTGGGAAGTTCCTGGCTGATCAGGTGGTCCTTGACATCCGGAAAGACCATGGAGGAAGGCATCATTATGTGCTTGAGCTTCCCAGTTTGTGGATGCAGCCAGTGTGCAGAACTCAATAGCATAATCATAGGAAGAACCTTGATGGACCTCCAATAAATGTCTGGCTGCATCTCTGCTGGAAAGGGAGCAGTCGAAAATCCTTTTCATCTCCTCTGTGAATGATTTAAAGGAGGAGCAGCATGGATCACTGGCATCCCAAACAGTGGTTCCCTATTCACGAGCCCGGTTGGTGAGGAGTGTGATCACATAAGCCACCCTTGAGCACTCTGTAAGGAAGGATGATGCTTGAAGCTCCAACAGCAAAGAGCTTTGCGACAAGAAGGAGCAACAGGTTCTGGCTTTACCATTCTACAGTTGAGGGTTCAGGAGCTGTGGTTCATGACGTGGGGCTTGCACTGGAACTGGAGAAGGACTATCTAGGAGTTACTAAGGTTGAATGGAAATAGCAGAAAGTGTCTGGATCATCTGCTGGATGTTTTGTATGTGAGAGCCCAGCAACTTCATTAACACCCAAATGAGTTTAACATACAGGCACAGCAGGAGCAAATGGAGAGAAGCTTTGCGTGTGAGTCAGTGAGTTACCAGGATGAATGGAGAATCTATAGTGTTATATTCATGCCACATTCCTGAGGGCACAATTTTGACATTTTGAGGGCAAACAAAGCACTCTATGCGTGTGCAGTGTGTCCCTTGCAAACTCAACAGCTCGGTTCTGCGAGTTCAGTGTCTCCCTTCTGCACTCAACGTGTTTTCCGTGCAACATAATTTTCGGTGCGTGCTTGACTCTGCCTTTATGCCTGCTTAACTTGGTCCAGTATTACAAAACTGCCACAAAACTAGTCAATCACAGACTTACACACTTACTACTTCTGATTGGCGTTTCTTCTCTAATCACCTGGCACTATTGACTACCCCAGCAGTAAAGCGCGAGAAAGGATCGCCAAATGCATAACACAAGCAGAGTGTGTGCAATTGCATGTTTGGATTGTTAATTCGGCAGAGAGTGAAAGCATGAGTATGCCTGCAAAATATTCTTGTCCACTGTGTCTCCAAGTGCCCAATGACTAAGTGTTAAAGCACAAACACACACAAGTTGCAGGGAGATAGCTTGAAACGTGGGTCGAGCGGGCAGGCTGGATGAATCCAATAGAGGTTTCCAAATTCAAAAGTGAAGGCCAGAGGTCCATAAAACAAAGCAGGATCAATAACAGTTGTCCAGCAGCAAGACTAGTGAAATCTGCAAGAGCGGCCCAAGATCAAACCAGGGGAGGTCATACATGTAGGCAAATCCAAAGTAAGAGATAATTCAGAGAACAGGCGAGGTCAAACACAGAAACAGAGCACTAGGGAAAATCAAGATAAACAAGATGAGAGGCATTCAAGTAAGAGTATGTAAGCATCCTTTTAAAGCCATGAGTCTAATGTAAAATTGGAGACAGGTGTGCTCAGATCATCGGATTGGGTAGCGCGGAAAACCCTGGATGGAGTCATGAACTGGATGTACTGAGATGATTGGGCTGGCTCGTGACAGTGAGAATTTTAGTAGGAATGTCTTGAAAATGTACAAGAGATTATGATGATGCATATTATCATATGTATGTACATAAGACTCACTTGTTAAATATGTAAAGATTTTCCAGTTACCCATTAAAAGATAGGTATACAAAAAATTTATGTTACTTCATTGTTCATTTAAAATATTTCCAAAATAAAGTCATTAAAATTTTGTATGTGACAAAAAGGATAGCACACTCTCTGAACGTCAAAGCTATATAACTTAATTTAATTCAGTCATTTGAAAAATTTAAGTTTTCATATAAAACACACACACACACACAATACACATAATGTGGTTATCCAAAATTTTCTGAGTGATCAAACATCAGACAAGAGAGTTATCATCACGTGATTTATAATAAGCGTAAATATGTCAAATTCAAATTCAAATTTTATTCGTCACATACACAGTCATACACAGTATGATATGAAGTGAAATGCTTAAACGACTGCTATTGACCTGGAAATGTAATGGAAATGTGGTGTAGTGCAGACCAGAATGTAGTGAAGTTCAACTTCACGGTGTGCAAAATGTGCAAGTGTGCAAATGTTCCATGTGTAAACCGGGTGTGCGTCCCGGTAAAAAGTAAAAGTTAAAAAGTCTGCAGTCCTGAGGTGTGCAAGAAACCACATCCTGCTTCCCTCAATGACTATCAACCTGTAGCCCTCACCTCAGTGGTGATGAAGTGCTTTGAACGGCTGGACAGAGACTTCATCATCTCCTCACTACCAGACACCCTGGATCCACTGCAATTTGCATACCGCCCGAACCGCTCTACGGATGATGCCATCTACTCCACACATCACTCACTCACCTGGACACTAGAATGGGGAATTATGTTAAAATTCTCTTTGTCGACTACAGCTCAGCATTTAATACCAGAATTCCCTTCACACTCACCACCAAGCTGGAGCACCTGGGACTCAGCTCATCTCTGTGTCAGTGGATCTCCAACTTCCTAACTGGGAGACCACAGGCAGTAAGGATGGGCAGCTATGTCTCAGCCTCTCTCACTCTCAGCACTGGAGCCCCCTGCTGTACTCTTTGTACACCTATGACTGCGTAGCCACTACGAACTCCACCACCATCATTAAGTTTGCTGATGACACGGTCATTGAGGGAAGCAGGATGTGGTTTCTTCGGAACAGGAACAATGACTGTACAAGACTGTACAGTCTTGTACAGGTCCATGTCCCCCGACGCAAGTCCCGTGTTGTAGGCGGCGGTGCGAGAACTCAGAGCGTCGCGGATGGTTTTATTCACCCACGGCTTCTGATTAGGAAACGTTCTGATGGTCGTTTTTTGTACGGTATCATCCGCTAGTTTCCCGATGAAACTCCGTAAACACGTTGACGTCATCAGAGCTGTTTCGGAACATGTCTTAGTCTGCGACATCGAGTGCGTCCTGAAGCGTGGCCACCGATTGGTCCGTCCAGCACGCGACCTCCCTCTGAACCGGAAGTTCCTGTTTAAGCCTTTGTTTATATTTTGGCATGAGGAAGATGGCGGCGTGGTCGGATTTCCCAAACGGGGGACCAGATTGTGCCTTGTAGCCGTCCTTGATTGTAGTGTAACAGTGGTCCAGTGTCCTTTCACCCCTGGTCGGGCAGGTGATATGCTGATAAAAGTTTGGCGCTGCGCGTTTGAGGTTGGCGTTGTTAAAGTCCCCGGCCACAATAAGCGCAGCGCCCGGTGTTGTGTTTGGTGCTATGAGAGTGCCTCATGCAGCTCGCATAAGGCAGTGTCCGTGTCCGCTTGTGGTGCTATATAAACGGCGCTGATTATGACCAATGTAAACTCCAGAGGAAGATAAAAAGGACGACACTTGATAGTTCCAGGTTGGGTGTGCAGGAGCGTGTAAGAGGAACAACGCTCGCGCTGTTGCACCAGCTGCTGTTCACCATTAAACACACGCCAACTCCCCTCTCCCCTTGTCTTCCCCGAGTCCCGTGTCCTGTCCATGCGGTGAACCGAGAAGAACTTGGGCTGGCTGGATGGTGTGGTCCGGCACCGCTGGGTTCAGCCATGTCTCGGTGAAGCAGAGAAGATTGCAGTCCCGAATGTTTCTCTGGAACTTTATCCTGGCCCTGAGGTCATCGAGCTTGTTCTCCAGTGACTGGACATTGGCGAGCAGGATGCTAGGCAGAGGTGTGCGGTGTGCACCTGCTCTCAGCCTGTTCCTTCGCGTCGCGTCCTTTGTTTTCCCTCAGCATCTCACTCGGCCAACTCGGATCCGGAGTTAAAAACGTCAAATTGTGAGTACATTGTAGACCAATAGAAATAAGACTATCTCTATTGTACCTAATGCACTTAATGGTGATGAATTTGCTGGATTAAAGTTGCTGAAAATTAACTTAAAAGATAAAAAAATAGTGAAGAGTTCGGAGCAGTCGCGACGGCAGCCGACCTCACCGGCGCCATCTTGGTCATCTAAACAAGGTTAAAACAACAGTACTGCCAATAGTACTGCCATTTTGGGCCAGATTGACATTAAGAAAGTGACACCTGTTAGATAAAGGGGTCAAATCTAATACTCACAGAAAGCAGTTCACATTTTCAGGTTCCAGGATTGTTTATAATGATTAAGAAAATGACAACTATCAGACAGAAAGAACGACTTTTAAATGATGATGAAATATGCTAATGAAAAGGTTTATATCATAACATAAAGCTTCCACTAGAGAAATTTTAAAACATTGGTGCTATATATGTGATATGTGAGACATGTACTTAATTTAATGTGTATGTTTGTCAAGATTGCCCAAGAACATTCCTAAGAGATAAGATCAAAGTGTCAACTTAAAGACTGCCATTAGCGAGGGGTTAGTGTTTTGTTTGCCTAAGGAGAAAAAAGGGGTAAGGAGGAGTTAATTGGATCATTTAGATAGTGACGATATCAAAGAGTGAGTAGAAGTCTAGAAAAGCTCATTTTATGCATGAATGGGATTATTTTTCCTCTTTAGTAAGCAATGCCGTTTCAAAGTTTCTATGGTTTGTGGCTGCAAAAAAAAAAAACTCACACACAATAATGTAAAACTGGTCATTTATGTGCGACATTCTGCTAATATATGTGTGTTTATTCAGATCATTAAACAAATACAAAAGGTGGAGAAATAGGGATATAAAAATTATCTCCAAATATTTGTAGTTTTTAAATGGGCAAATCAATAAAAGCATGCTGAATGAACCACATCACGGCACTGCAGCCCATAGCCTCAAGGATCGATACACACCAGCACAAAATTGCATTAGCTTGAGAAAATAAATAAAAGGAATAAAGCATGTATAATCTAATTAAAGCAAAGTTATGGTTTGCTTTAACACTACCTTAGAAATCTTCAACACACTGAAAGTAAGGAGGGGACTGAAGCGTGTTGGAGGTAAAACTTGTGTTAAAGCCATTTGACATATTACAGAAAAGAGAATACAGTGCAGCTTATACTGGAGAGCTTGGTGCACAAGTTTTAGTTTATTTTCAGTTTTCTGAAATCAACACATGGTCAAAGATACACAGTATGTACAGCACAACTGTTTAATTCAATTTGGCTGAATATCCCTTAGCACATGCATTTGGGGGTCATCAACAAGCTTTTGGCAAAGTTCTAATAGGATAGTTCACTACTTTCTGTCAGGCGAGGCAGAGAGATGAAGAGAGTGAGAGGAAGGAGACCCAAGTGCAGATTTACAGAGCGAAAGGGGCGTGGCTAAGGTGCGGTTTTGAAAGAGGGGGGCGTGGCGCGCCGGCCATCGAGCACTCCTGTGTTTCGGGGAAAATCCAAGTGACGTAATTTTGATCAATAGGTCAAAAAGCCAGTTATATCGGTCTGTGGATAGTAATTCAAAAAAAGGAGCGGGCCAATGAGTCAGTCAGCGATGTGAAAATACAAAAAGACTTAAACGAGAGGTGGAAACCAGCAGGGAGACAGATAGTGAACGAGATCCAAAACGAGAAGCAAGAAGCAAATACAGAGAACATGCAGGGTCGTGAACGGAAACAACTACACGAAAAAAGAAACGCGAGAAAACTGGGCTCTGAAGGCACACAATAATCTGGCAACGAGACCGTGCTCTGCGCTTCCTTAAATGCCGTTGTTCTATCAGTTTTTCCTACTTGTCAGAATTTCCTACTGGTAGAAAAAACAGATAGTGATACCTATCGGTCTGTCCTATATTATCAAAATTTCCTACTTATACTTAAAAATGGCCATAACACTGCAAAAAATGCAATAATCAAATTTTAACATGGACAGCAGCTTCTGACACACGACGGTACTTCATCGGAATGTAATTCCTATAGTTTTAACATGGACAGCAGATTCTGGCACTTTACGCTAATTCATCAGAATGTAATTCCTATACTTTCAATTCAATTTTATTTCTTTAGCGCTTTTAACAATGGTCATTATCTCAAAGCAGTTTCACAGAAATGAAAAGAAAATGAAAAGTGTGTCTAGATAATGAGATTGTCCCTGATGAGCAAGCCAAGGGTGACGGCGACAGTGGCAAGGAAAAACTCCCTGAGATGGCAATAGGAAGAAACCTTGAGGGGAACCAGACTCAACAGGGAACCCATCCTCATTTGGGTGATAACACATAACAGAAATTGTATAACATCATGTGTGTTATGCAGCTGAAAGTTTGATATAACAGAAGTTCTTTAAATTAACATGTAGTCCAGTTCAGCAGAGGGATGAGTCAGCAGGTGCAGAGGGCAGATGGATGTCTGGATCACTGGGAGCTCAGGAGCAGCATGTGTAGATCCAAACCAACATGAAGAAGAATCCAGCTGGAGCAGGTCCTTCTCTGGATGCCTCAGGAACCTTGCAGGGTTGGCCTCGGTCTACTGAAGCTGGAACACCAACTGTATAAAAACAATATTGTCAGTGCGCATTTTTTTTTCTTCGGATTTTTCCCCGATTTTTTCCCTAATTTAGTCGTGTCCAAATCCTCCCCGTCTCTAGGGGGCTCCCACATTAAGACTACTACTACCACTCAGCCGGGAAGGCGAAGACTATCACGTTTTTCCTCCGAACCACATGACACCAGCCGACCGCATCTTTTCGAACCGCTCGCTCACGAACCGCTGGGGGCGGCGTAACACACTCGAAGGACAGCGCTATCCACTCCTTCCGCTTTCGTGAGCTCACAGACGCCCCTGATTGGCTGTAGAGCCGTGATTAATGTGGGAGCACTAAGTACCTCTCATCCCTCCCCTCTGAGAGAGCTCGGCCAATCAGCTCTCTCTAGACCTCTGGCTGTGAGAGGTAACAGCATCACCCAGGGATCGAACTCGCAATCTCCGGATGATAGGGCGAGCACTATCAGTGTGAAATTTTGCACATTTTGTGCTTTATCTTAATTGTAATTTTAAAAAATGTATAATTAAACGATATAAATGATAAAAAAAAAAAATCATTACTACCCTTCAATTCACAGGTCGACTGTTAAATATAGGGATGTAAATCAAATATGATGTCAATTAAAACCACAAAACTATGAAATACCTCAATAAATTTGCAAGTCACTCGCAGGAGTAGAATGAATTTATGGGATAGAAAAGCATGACATTTTTTTTATGCGCATGCGCAAAAAGCCTGGGTAGGAAATAATGATAAGTAGGATGAATTGATAGAACACCTTGAGAAAATTAATTGTGAATGAGATGCCAGTGTGTAAAGGGGCAGGGCATGTGAAAGAGCATGACAGACGGAAGGAAAACATGAGCATGTGAGGAAGAAGACATGACAGCATGGGGAAAAAAGGAGAAATGACGGCAGTTAGTGATGGAAACGTGACACTTTCTGGTAGAATTGGAAAGGCTGAAATAAAATTGTTGATTTCCTGGCTTGGACCCAACTTTTTAAGCATGCTTTACGAATTTTCAATGAGGTTGAGGCTCCATAAGCTTAAAATTAGCCTGCTTTGTTCATTCCACAACCAGCTTTAATGTGTGTTTGGGGTCATGGTTTTGTTAAAGAGTCAATTATGTCCTAGTTGCAACTGTTTAGTTGTGTAATATCCGGGGTTTATGCTGAAATCTGATGTAGTCTGCCTTCTTTATTATTCCATCCACTTTGTCCACAGCTTCAAAGCATACTGCTACTGACATTGTTTGTTACATTTGATGCAGTATAGTTATGGAATGCCTTCGCCTACACCATCCCAGATAGCACTACTTTGCAAAATTTTGCTAACCTTTTGTCAGTGCTCCGACGTAGAGCCAACGTTGGTCCAATGTCAGTGCATACATAGGGCCAAGGTTGGCATCAGTGGTTGGCCCAATGTCATTTTGTCCGTTGGCCCAACATTGACCCATTCGTGGTTGGATCAGTAATAATCACAAGGTTTGCACAACGTTGGCTCAGTAGATAATGGCAAGGTCGGAAATGGAAAAATAAATGATATTGCTTTAGCCAGTGCAGCGTGCTCTCTCAATGATGCCATCACATCAGGAGCTCATATGCGGGTTAATTATCAAACTAGTACATAAATTACATTAAAAGAACTATACATCTAACGCAGCGATGTGCCTATCCAGATCTAATTTAATTTCCAATTTCCAACCTTGCCATTACCTACTGAACCAATGTTGTGCCAAGATTGGGCCAAACTTATCTACTAACGCGGTGGTCTAACCTGTCTTTGATCCCACCAATGAGCCAACATTGGCCCAATGTATGCACGGCTGTTGGCCCAACGTTGGCCCTTCAGCAGTGTGCTATCTGGGATTAAACAAATCTTTAGTAAAAAGTAACACTTCCTGACTGTAGACATTGGCACTGCAATTCCAGCAGCCTCCAGTTAATGGCAGACCTATGCAATGATGCCTACGTTCCTAGGTTGTTCCTGACCATCTAAACCAATTTCATGTCAGCCAAGGGATTACACTATGGGCCTTCTTCCAGACCTTTGCGAAGTGGCTACACCTCCCAATTTGTACTTAAGGTATGATTAAATTAACTGATCTTAAAATTTTCAGGTGTTTAGAAATGGCTCCAAAAAAGGAGTTGTGTGTCAACACTTTGTCGCACCAGACATGTTATCAGATATAATCAATCAGATTCACTAAAAGGAAGTTAAGAGGCCTTGGGTGCTACGGAATTGTGGGTGTTTGTATATTTTGACACTGTATGTAAATTTTTACCCTATATTATGGGAGAAAATCTGTACAATCTAAAGAAAAAGGTTTTGTCTGTACATTGGTCAAAACTCGCTCTTTCAAAACATACATTGTTGTTTCATAAGTTGGAGGACCCAAACTCAAACTCAGTCTCTAAAAAGTTTCTGTCTTTATGTCTGTCCAGCCAGAATTCGTCACAGAAATGTACGTGTGTGTGTGTGTGTGTGTGTGTGTGTGTGTGTGTGTGTGTGTGTGTGTGTGTGTGTGTGTGTGTGTGAGAAAGAGATTGTAAGTGATGCATGGACTAGACTGGCATGGGGTGAAGATGTAGCATGACATAATTCTGTTCCAAACAGTGACTCATGCATGTTTTTTTATACACTATCCAATACCCATTTGCAGTTTTGCTTGTAGATGGGCACCTGCTCTCCTCTTCCTCCATGGGTTTTGGGTTGAAATCGTAGTCAAAAGCCGCCATTACACTTCAGCACTCAGACACAGAAGGGAGCGCGGACACCAAGACATCTGATGGGCCTAGTTGCAGGTTGATAAATGTTAGGGAAACAAAATGCCAACAGGTTAAGAGGGTTATGATCAAAGTGTCCAGGTGGCAATGAGAAAACGCAGTGTGGGCTATTTCAGTTGTCTCTGGGCCACAAAGAGCTCTATGAAAAATGAAGAGAAATGGCTTGTGTTACTTTGGTTAGATCTCCATCAAAGGCCTGATTAAAATCTAGCTATGAATCTAGACAGGAACTGTGAAAATGTTAACTGTTATGCAAATAAACAGACATACTTACATTTATTTTGTAAAAAAAATTACTCAAATTTCTGCCAAAGCTTAAAAACAACAATGATTTTTTTTTATGAAAACATCATAATAATTATATAATTATTGATAAATTGATAATTAAATCCCATGAATTAAATGAACAGTCTGACCACAAAAAAAAAAAAAGAAAATTCAGTATTAAGAAGAAAAAAAATTACTAAGCACAAAGTATTACAAACTGAGAGGATTTTTTAAACATTTTTGAATATGAGTTACAATGGTGTTTAAAACCATGAGTGCAAAAAATATTATGTCAAATATTTTTTGGTAATGTAACACACTTTTAACACAATGGATAAAAGCCCACAACTGCATTTGTGGCAATTTAAGTTAATCCTTTGTTTGCATTTTTGTAGTGAGTCACTGGGTGGAAACTGGAACAAGTAAAAATATTTTCATCACAAAGATAGTTGTAACTTATAAGAAACATTAAAAACATGCCAAAAGTTCAGTTTACAATGCAGCGTCATCCTACTCTCCTACCAGTTGCATTTCAGTAGTTGAGTTGAGTTGATAAGCACTTTATCATAGTAAATGTATTTTCTGTATAACATCAATTTCTGCATTGCGCAAGTGCATACTGTATATGCCTTTCGTGCCATAAGGTTATAACATAGTTCAGAAATGGCAGTGGAGCTGCATGTATGTTGTCGTCTTTTCACAGTTGTAAAGTTATCTATCTGCTTAATTTCCTTTAGAAAATCAACATAAGTGGATCATAGCCAACATGAGTGCTGGTGATAGCAGGAGCAAAAGAGAAAATAGAGAATGGTATGAAAATAAAACAGAAGGTTACACTACAGTATTCCACATAGCTTTGTGAAGTATATAATATGGTGTTCAGATATCATACTGTAAATCACATAATGTTATATTTCTCAGAACATATCACAGGTGATTAAGTGATTCATAGCAGTAGTTCATGTCTCCTGTGGTAACTGCAATGGTATCACTTACTCACTCATCATCTATACCGCTTAATCCTGTATTCAGGGTCACGGGGGGCCTGGAGCCTATCCCAGGAGACTTCGGGCACATGGCAGGGTACACCCTGGACAGGGTGCCAATCCATCGCAGGGCACAGACACATACACATACACTCACTCTTTCACACACTACGGGCAATTTGGGAAAGCCAATTAGCCTAACCTACATGTCTTTGGACTGTGGGAGGAAACCGGAGTACCCGGAGGAAACCCACCAAGCACGGGGAGAACATGCAAACTCCACAGAGACGGGAAACGAGCCTGGCCGGGGATCGAACCTGGACCCTGGCGGTGCAAGGCGACAGTGCCGTGCACCACCGTGCCGCCCGCAATGGTATCAACAAACGTCAAATATAGTGTATGCATCCTTTTAAGTAGCTTCAACAATCTCCAAAAATTCAGTGATCACACAGTTAATTTATGGCAGCCGCTATTTTGCCCAGCTCTTTTGCATCACTGATTTTGTAATACAGTCAGCTTTGTTCTCAGTCAGTGTCTTTTCTCTTTGTTTTCTTTCATATTCTTAAGTTTTAGGTTTTTGTAACTGAATGTGTAAATGTTAAAAAGAAAAAAGTGGGAAGTATTATTAACAGTGTTGGGGGACATTACTTTTTAAAGTAACTAATTACTTTACAAAATACTGTCATTAAAAATTAAATGAGTTACATTGCAGCATTACCTTCTGATAAAAGTAGCTAGTTAGAGTACTTTTCCACTGCAGAAAACGAAAACTCCTTTGTGATTCCTAATGCCTAATCTGTAAACCATTAACAGCAGGAATAACAGACACAATGCCCCCTCTACAGTCCTTTATTATACAGCCTTACATAAAGGAAAATGTAAAGGTGGGTATCCTAGTACATATTCCCACAGAGGCTTCAAGTTATGGCACTTCAGGTATATACTGTAGGCCTAAATCACATACCTGAACACACACATCACTTTAATATATGAATGATTTAAATTAAAAAGTGCATATGCTTTTAAAACACAGAACTGAACCATTATGCTATTATGTTTTTAAAAGAACTTATGCTTTTAAAATACAAACCTTTAGAATTTAGAAACCAAATACAGTAGACTACTGCCGCGAGCAGCCGAAAGACCAACAACAAACAAAATAGCCTACGTAGGCAGTGGGAGTGGGGCTTGTAGGATGACTTTCACACATACTCTACACACTGTCCGGCTCACGGATTACATATATTGTCTGAATAACAGATTACATATTTGAAAATAAAACTAAATAACTGAGTACTTAAATGGCGGGTCTAAGGCATTAGATTACTCGTTACATCAAAAAGTGATCCAAATCTTGTGTGAGGACCCCATGTCATGCTTGGGCCCAGACTCTCAGGCACCCTAATGGCCAAACTGGCCAAACTGCCAGCGAATTTCCATGACCTTTTAAGCGTATTAAGACCCCCAAATACCCTGAATGGTGGAAATAAAAAATCCTTAGAAAAACAAGAGCCCTTCACACACAATGACATCAGCACTATCGTAGCAATGACGATGACGTAATAGCCATGATGACATCATGCTGATGTCATTGTGCTACGACCATAATAAGGAAGTGCACAGCAGTGATGGCTTCCTCGACTTTGTATTTAAAATGAATAAAGCTCATCACATGGACGCCACCTACTGATGCATGCGATGATGTCATGACTCACGTGTGCCAACCAAAAGGAAGTTATTTTTAAAAGGCCCAGAACTTTTTTTCCTCATATAAAGCACAAATAAGCAGTCAAAAATTTTTCACCAATAATAGAAAAACTGTATTTAACATACCTTGTATTCCATGTATTATACCTCTCCCCATACAGGATAAGTTGTCGCTCCAAAATCCACCAGTGTTTTTATTAACGTCTTGCACTTTCTTTTAAGAAACCATTTTTCAACATTTGCATATTCTGTCACACAATCTCTTTAACAACATTAGTTTTTCAACACAGTTCTGGTCAACTGGTTAAAACCTTCTTGACCCAAATGCAACAGATTATGCCCATCTAAAAAAGATTTATTCCAGGGCCCTTATCCTTTGATCCAAACAATATCAACAATGGCAAAAAAAGACAAATCACAATAACAACAAAAAGAAAACAGTAAATTTCAGTGTACAAAAACACTTTTAAGTCTCTGCCTGGTGCCATATAGACAAACTGTGAAAAGAATGACTGCAAAAAATGTGTCAAAAAAAAAAAAGTTTACTTAATGTTTTTATAGACCTTGCAAAACAAGCCATGTTTATCTGGCCTAAAAGCATTGCAGCTAAAGTATACATGCATATGCAGAGGTTCACAAATTTTCACCAGTTCTTTCTCAGGTCATAGGAATGATTAGTGTGCATGTTATTGCAATTTTAGTTTCAGTTCATGCTTAATAACAAACATAAGTGTGGTCTCAGGTAGGGGAACATTATTGGCACCCAAGACATTACACAGTAGGTGTCCACATATTAGGAAAGGGTGGGTTACATTCCGGACCTGTTACTTGGATTTTGTAACAGGTAGGTGTGCATTATCATATGTGAATCTTTTTTCATGGTCATCTTTGCCCCACTAAATTTTGACAGTGTATCTCTACAGTCTTGTCAATACTCCACTATTTTGACTGGTTCCTTCACTGATACATTGGCAGGTGTTGGAAGTCACTGAAGGTGACTGTTCTAGTTCAAGTTCTAGTGATGAAGATCTTGTGCCTCAGTTGACGGTGACTATTCTAGTTCAAGCTCTAGTGATGGCAAATTATCTGCTGCATTCTGATGAGCAAGCAAGTCTGTGCGGACAGGTTATATGTGTACTTCCTGTTGTCTCTGACCACAACTACTTAGCTGTTTTCTCAGCTGACCTGGCTCAACTGGTACATAATACTTAGGTCAGTCTCATTTTCCAACCTCACTTCCTCCCATCCTGTTTACAGATGCATTGCATTTCTCATGTGACTGTCCCCATTTTGGTTTGGATCTCAGCATTGGCTCGACTTCAAGCGGTAAGTGATCACATGGCATTAGAAGCTTTCAATATAATACTCGTGAACTCCCTTTGTACCTCCCTGAAATGGAGAGAAGCCAGTCACTTCACTTTTTGTACAGTTGTAGGCATAGCTCAATTTATTCAACTGACTTTTCCAATTTGATTTCTGCTTTTTGGTGAGAGTTTTCAACATTTGCAACAGTGTGGTTAAATCTCTTACTTTGGTGTATAGAGTAGTTCTTGATGCAGTTGCACAAACAGCTGGTTCTCCAACTCTCCCCCTTGTTCATGGTGTATTCTCAACAGAAATCCAAGCTTGAGAGCGAAGTTATTAATGATGCTTATGCAAATGTTGTAAAGTGGTCAACTATAACAAGGATGTACTCATTTCCACCTCTACATTTTTCCAAGTGAAGGAAGCCCACTGAGACATGCTCAAAAAGGCATTTGGTTTAAGGGGTGCTCTTGTCTCTGCACAGTTTCTTCTGTTTAATGCAAGAGCAGGATCTTATGACATTTTTCTGAAATTTTCTGGCAATACCAGCTGAGTTCTCTGTGTTGTCTTTCTTCACAGGATGCCATCCTCATCCAACATCAACCTATCCCAGCCCCTGATCAGTCCTTTGATGGCAGGGCCACAGACCTCCACTGCTTAGCAGAAAGTTTTACTCCTGAATGTAAGTAATTAATTACTAACTCCATGTCCTTATCTTTCATTTGAGCCCACCTGATTTCTTCATTTGAAGGCATTCAGTTGATGCTGTACACATTTCTCTTCCCATTGGTGAACTTTGGCAAGCTACATGAAAGGACGGTGGTATGTCCACTACCTGTATCATAGCTCCAATTGAAGCTGATGAAACTCCTCAGTATACTCTAGCATGGTTTCATCTTAAACCATGGTCAATCAGTTTAATGCATCAGCATCAATCTTTAACCTTCCTGATAGCGAATTTTGAAATGGAAATTGCGGAGTTCTGCTACCGAATTGCATCCTGTCGCGTTCAATTTGGCAGATGTCAACAAAATTAAGTGGAATCTTGTCACTGTACTCAGTAAACATTGGTGCATTGAAATTTTAGTCCCTAAAATTCCAATAGTCCTTGAAATTTTCTGTGATAGCACATTTGAGATCCAGGAATTCCAACTTTCCACTGTGTAAAGGACTACAAAATGTTCTTTTGTTCTGCTGCCGTCAATGTTCTTGATCCATATGCAATCACTCTCAGTTTTCCGTCCTCCGTACCCTTTCTATGTGGTTCAGACCCCGGTTTTTGACTCTGGGTCCCACTCTAGGTCCGTGTTGTCGTCGCAAGATGCTAACAACAGACACTTCCCTCACGGGCTGGGGTGCGGTCTTAGATGGCCGTCCAGCCCAAGGAAGCTGGAGAGGTCATCTTCTCGCATGACACATCAGTTGCCTCAAAATGATGGCTCTATTTCTGGAAATTCTGAAATATTTCCTCCAGCAGTTGAGAGGCTACCATGTCCTAGTGCGGGTGGACAACACTTCGGTAGTCTCATACATAAATCGCCAGGGCGGACTGTGCTCGTGCCCCTTGAACAAGCTAGCACACCAGGTTCTGCCTTGGACACAGGACAAGCTCCTGTCCTGCAGGGCAATTTACATTGAGTGTGGGAGCAGACTTGCTATCCAGACAAGCTATGACACATTGGGAATGAAAACTCCACCCCGAAGTAGTCAATCAAATCTGGGAAAGATTTTATGTAGCAGAGGTGGACCTCTTTGCCTTGCAAGAAACAGAACAATGTCTCCTTTACTACTCTCTGACTCCCCCAGCTTCCCTGGGTCTGGACGCGATGGCCCATACGCGGCCCAGATTACGCCTTTATGCATTTCCTCCGATAGCTCTGCTCCTGGGAATCCTGGCGAGGGTCTGTCAACAGGGTTTGCGCCTCTTATTCATAGCGCCCCTTTGGCCTAACAAAGTGTGGTTCTCGGATCTAATATCATTCCTTGACGGCTCACCGTGGGTGATTCCAGTGAGGAGGGATCTTCTGTCTCAGGCGCAGGGGACAATATTTCATCCCCGACCTGAGCTCTGGAACCTTCACGTCTGGCCCCTGAAGGGGACCAACTAAGAGATGCTGGTCTTCCAGCCAGTGTAATTGAAACTTTTCTAAGTGCTAGGGCTCCCTCCACTAGAAGAACTTATGCCCTCAAATGGAGTGTATTTGAAAGTTGGTGCATGGCAAAACATGTAGACCCAGTCCACTGCCGAATTGTTTCAGTGCTGGAGTTTCTGCAAGAAAAGTTGTCCTCGGGCTTATGCCCTAGTACTTTCAGAACGTACGTAGCCGCTATTTTGGAGGGGATGTTCGAACCACTAGAGTCAGCGCCTGTCAGGCTTCTGACTCTTAAGATGGTTTTTCTTATGGCCATTACTTCTTTGAAGAGAATTGGAGATCTGCAGGCTTTGTCAGTCTCCCCATCCTACCTAGACTTTGCCCCTGGGCTAGTCAAAGCTATTCTGCATCACCTGAACCATCTTCCAAAAGTTCCATTCTCGACCATGCACCCAGTTGTTCTTGAAGCCTGCTGTTCTCCGCCTTATACAGCTTCGGAACAGGAAAGATTTCCTTTACTGTGTCCAGTGCATGCTCTTCAGATTTACATCCACCGCACTAGCCAGTCACGTAAGTCAGAGCAGCTTTTCATTTACCATGGGGGACACAACCGGGGGGGCGGCCGCCACTAGATAGACGCTGTCACATTGGTTGAGAGATGCTATTGCCCTAGCCTACGAGGCTCATGGTCACACTTCTCCCCTAGGAGTCAGGGCTCATTCGACTAGGGGCATTGCCTCATTAATTGCTCTGGCCAGAGGTGTCCCCTTGTAGCAAGTGTGTGATGTGGCAGGTTGGTCCTCTCCGCACACATTTGCCAGATTTGGATGTCTATGCTACTGATGATAGTTTGGATGTCCATGCTACTCCGGGCTCGCGGGTCCTCGAGTTAGCATCCCAAAGTTATGTCTGAGACCTCTTTGGCTATTGTGCACATGCTACACAACCACACTTGCATTGCAGCGGCGTTGGTATTCTCGTTCCCATAGCGTTTCCACGCAGCATCGAGTGTAGCTATTACTTTGCTGTAACCCTGTTCCCTGAAAAAGCGGAAATGAGATGCTATTCTCCAATGCCGCACTGCTGGCGGGGCTGGACGTCCTTTCAGACAAAAATTGACCTGAGGATGTTTCCGGTTCACTCCTATTTATAACCTGCAAGTGCACCTCATCAGATGACGTCACCTGACCGAGGTTATATAAGCCAAAAATTTTGCGTGTTTGACACACACATGCTTCACAACCGGCTGTACAAAGAGATGTTCCATAGCGTTTCCACGCAGCATCTTGTTCCCACTTTTTCAGGGAACAGGGTTATAGCAAAGTAACCCGAGACATTTCTTGGTGTTGCTCTGTCTACTCGATCAACTGACTTGACCGTATCAGGTGACTCCTGAGGTAAGTCTTTTTTTTTCCTTTACTTTTTAATCATAATTTGTTGTCGTCATTTTTCAGGTCATACAAGGGTCAAGCAATTCCTGAGAAGCCCTTGATTTAAGAGCGGTAGTAGCTCAACAAACCTAATATCTGCCTTAAATCTCCTGGTAGGTCTCTTGTCCTTCATTGCTGTCATAGCTATAGTGTCTGCAGGGTCAATCTGGCTACTTTCTTTAGAAATTATTCTTCCCAAGTAGCGGACCTCCTTCCTAAACAACGTACATTTGTTGGGCTTCAGTTTCACTCTTTGGGACTGCAACTGCTGCAAGGCTTTCCAAAACAAGCCTAAATTAGTACCATGATTGACAGTGGTTATGAGGTATTTTAGTCAAATTGCAGTTTGATTTTCCTCAAAAATGGCGCTGGGCTTCAAGACCAAACAGCTTCACTTCTGTCTCATCTGTCCGTAGGACATTGTTCTAGAAGGCTTCCCTAATGAAAAATCCAGCATAGGCCAGCATGATTTATATGGTGGTCTATGCTGGTTAATACTGGTTAGAGCTGTTTTGATGCTGGTTTAGCTGGAGAACCATCATAACTGATGGAAGACCAGCATATCTACGCTGATGAAACCTTACCACCAGCATTGGTCTTGCTGGTTAGTGCTGGTCTGGTGCTGGTTTAGCTTGTGAACCAGTATAACTGATGGAAGACCAGAATGCCTGCTGAAAAATCCAGCATAGGTCAGCATGATTTATATATTTACATTTATATGCAAGGTTTTGGTAGTTAAAATTGGTTACCTTTTTAGCTCATTATCTTGTATTTTAATATCTTGTACTGAAAATAGTGTGCGATGTAAATACATGTAGTGTAGTGTAGTGTTATCTTTACATGCAAGAGACAAAAA
This sequence comes from Clarias macrocephalus, assembly GCA_011419295.1. Taxonomy (NCBI): domain Eukaryota; kingdom Metazoa; phylum Chordata; class Actinopteri; order Siluriformes; family Clariidae; genus Clarias; species Clarias macrocephalus. The sequence continues at coordinate 24,633 of JAAGKR010004738.1, read as the reverse complement.
TAATCCATTTACCAAAAACATTTAAATACATTATTTTACATTTATTAAATATCTGCTGGGTTGTCTAAAAACACAACACAAACTTTTTTTTTTATAAATGCACTGGCAATAAATGCATATTTTAAAAAAGTAATCAATAGAAAACCGAAAAAAAGAGAAAAAAAAACAGCATAGACCATCATAGCTGGTCACTAGCTTATGTTGTTTTGGTGCTAGTATGCTGGGCACCAGCATCAGTAAGGTGACCAGCATATCAGCACCAGCATTATGGCGCTATAATGCTCGTCACCAGCACCTGCATCAGGAGGGTTACTGGCATACCAGCATCAGTATCATGGGGTCAGCTGTTTTGGCGGTGGGACCACTTGCATTTTTTTATGGTAACCATGAAAATAATTTAAATAATTTTTAATCATAAACATAAGTGTAATATATCATTTGATGTCTTTATTTGTTAATGTACACTCACATATCAATAAAACATTGTGCTGTTGTAAAATAAACAAGGTGCGCTTTCCGCCGGGAAACAGTCAGTGTAATCTACATACAAGGGCATGCCCCCAAACACACACACAGAAGATTCGATAAGTTTCCTACGCATGTGGAAGATGTTATGCGCTGTGCAGGTTTCTGAAGCTCTACAGAATGTTCTGGACTGTGGGAGGAGTTTAGATTTACCTCAGAACAACACTAAGACTCCAACAGAGAACGAAGGAGAAGAATCCAGCAAGCTGTTACCATGGGTAAATTATTAAATCTAATATAATCCTTATTCTGATAATGTAATAATAATATTTTATTTTTCCTCATTTTCTCACAAGCTTTTGCCAGTTTATGTGAAACATTGTCATTTAATGTCACTTACATGGTTTGGTTAGCATGTAGATAACACTGCTAAAGCATGCTAACATACTTAGCTTTATGTATCTTAGCACAAACAGGTTAGCTCATGGTGGCTAAGCTAATACCTTACAGTATGTAGATTACAGATGGTTGTCAGTATCAGCTGTGGTGTAAATGTTTATAATATATTTCACCCCGTTTTGGATAGCTTTATGTTATGGTAGCTATTTGGTTCAGTTTTTGGTTAGCTCATTACACTGCTATCTATAATGTTATTAAGCACAGACACTTGAGCTCTCGGTGCCTAAAATACTGCCTTATGTAGCTTACAGATGTTTGTGATATTAAGGTGTAAATGTAAATCGTAATGCAAAAAGTATAAATCGTTGTATAACATTGCAAAAGTTTGTGTTGTCAATAGGTGCATGGTCAATAGTTATTGATGTTAATATACAATAATTTTATTGTTTTCAAGCTTATGTTTCGTTTTCCTTTTTTATAAACAGTTGTGATCATGAAAATGATCAGCCACCTGTTTTATAGAGACCAAATGCAAACAAGCAGGCAAGATACAAACGGACCATCACTATGGCATGGAAAACACAGACTCTGCGATTACTGCCCACATGGGAACCTGGACCACGACTGGGGTCTGGATTCGGGATGGATCTCTTGTAATTTTTTTAAGAGGTTGGCCACACGATAAGGCTTCACTTGTGACTGCGCACAACCAGCACATGGACTGACCTCAGATGCCAGGAATGTTACCACTGCTGGTCACAGGGTCTGTCTGTGTGCATTGCAAATCAGTTTATGGTAAGCAGCAAAAAACACCATGGAAATGCCAGGTATGCAATGTACACTTGTGTTAGAGAAATTTGAGTTAAACAAGAACTGCTTTTCGAGAGAGGCACTAAAACACTATTCAGACGGGACTAGTTTTACTGGGGGACATTAGAGAATTTTCTGTTTCACAGAGGTACTTTGTGAGTTTAATCCCGTCCGAATCTGCCATGTCTGTCTTTTTCTCACACGACCTCTGTAAAATTTCCAGAGCAAGTTACCTACTGTTTTTAAGCAAACTCAGCGGTCCTCTGAGAAATCTAATCCCATCCGAATGAGAATGTCTGTGTTTGCCGAAAAAGTATTTTTCCTGAAACGCGTTTTCATGTGTGTTTTGGTCAACCTGAACTACCGTACACTCTCTAGCGCGCCGGTATTAGAGTTTCTGCTTTCTACGCTCCAGTAGAAATCCTCATCCTCAACACCTGGTTTTGTGCAACGCCCACATGTAAAACACAGACACGCCTACCTCCGTAATAAACATGTAATAATCCCGTAATAATACCGTCCGAATCCATACATGAAATTCAATTCAATTCAATTTTATTTATATAGCGCTTTTAACAATTGACATTGTCGCAAAGCAGCTTTACACAATAAAAAGAAGTAAGTCTGTATGCAATGTGTATGAATCAAAATGATAAGATTGTCCCTGATGAAATGACAGATGTCGGCTGAAAATTTTTTTAACTCAAAACGTCCCCCAGTAAAACTAGTCCTGTCCGAATAGTGCTAAAGATGTATGGTGTATAGGGTGTAAGAGCGGGCTTTTACAAACCCAACACCCTTTCTTCATAGTGCACTGTTCCTGTTCATTTTACCCTGAATGTCTGTTTGCACGGGCATATTTACAGTATGCCATAAATGTGCCTTCTGTTTATAAGATAATCTGTGTCCCTTTTCCCTAAATCCTGGACATTTACTTTGCACTAGGTGAGGGACATTTATATGTTTATAAGTAAGGATAAATTTAATAGTTTTATAAGTAAGAAAAAGATAAAAATGTCAGACAAATGATCATATTGTTACAAATTGTAGTGCATATTGTATATATTGTTAGATATTACACATGGGCTGCATATGTTGTGTTTTGGTGCTGCTATGCTGGTGACCCTGCTTACGCTAGTGCTGGTGGAAAAAAACAGCATAGACCAGCATAGTGTCAGGGATCACCCCTAGAGGGCGCCAAATCGCCCACAGACTCATTTTGTGTTTTGTTTTCATTTGTAGTTTTGGTGGACTCCATGTCCCAGAATGCACCTCAGTCAGGTGATGTGGCGCTCACCTGAACTGAGGTTGCTAAATAGTTTGGTAATAAATGTTCCTGAGTTCTGTGAAGTCTTGTCTTGTATCTGTTCGTCCTCGGTTACTGTTTGTTCTCTGTTCATCTAAGGTTACTCTTCTGGTATGTTGTTTTGACTCTGTGTTCTCCCTGGCTCTGTGTTCTCCATGTTCTCCCTAGCTCCGTGTTCTCCCTAGCTCCGTGTTCTCCTGGCTCCGTGTTCTCCCTAGCTCCGTGTTCTCCTGGCTCCGTGTTCTCCTGGCTCCGTGTTCTCCTGGTTTGTCTGTCTCCTAGCCTGTCTGTATTTCAGTCTGTTTGTAATGTCTAGTCTGTCATGTTTAGTTTACTCCTGGTTTAGTTTGTCATGTTTATAGTTTATCCCTGGTTTAAGTTCATGTCTGTTCCTTTGGTTCCTTGTTTGGTGTTCATTAAAGACTTTTGCTCATTTCACCTCTGCTATCATGCCATTCCTTCGTCCGGCAAACAGTACCCGTTACACATAGCTGGTCACCAGCTTGACCAGCAATAATACCGGAACCAGCATACCAGCACCAGCATCATGGCACTATAATGCTGGTCACCAGCTTACCAGCTAAATGTATGCTGGTATGCTGTGGACCAGCATCAGTAAAGTGAGCAGCAAAATGTATGCTAGTCACCAGCATACCAGCACCAAAACACAACATATGCTGTGTTAGGTTTTAAATGAAGAAGTAGTGTGTCCGAGCTAAGTTTTAAGCTAAGAGTAGAAGAGTTTAACTTATGTCCGCTGTACCTTAATACCTTACCGGTCCGAGCCCGATCGGCCGGGAGAGACTAACACACACACACACGCACACACGCAGGTATGATGTCTGAAGATCTCTAGTTTATTCTCAGCAAGGAGAGCACGTTTAAACGGTGCTACGTCCTGAACATCAAAAGAACCAGTCAGTCATTCACATGTCAGTGATGGAGAGAGCCGGAGAGAGGAAATACATTTACATTCTCCTGATTAAGCAAAAGGGTTCTAGCAGACAAGAGCAATTTGGATGTATATTCGTCTGGATACAGGACATAGAAGGTGTTACCACAGAAGGCGTAAGGAAGGACAGTGAGGGGTCTGTTCTTAGGGCACAGGAATCTGAACTGATTAAATTACAATGTCTTACAATATTATAAAACCTTACATACTGGTCAAGCTGGGGTCCGTTCTTCGTACGTCGCTAACTCAGTTAGCTGGATTTGATTGTTGTGGATTTGTCCCGACCTTGGATTGTTTCATTCTTCGATGCACATCTCGCACTTGCTGTCATAGCAACATGTCCGTTAGCTTAAACCTGCTCGGAAGCAGGTTTATTTCATGTAAACAGGATTTAGGCTGCGGTCCTGGTGGGTTGTGATTGGTTGAAATGGCGAGGTCACATCTGATTGGTTAAAGAGCATGACTGACGCGGACTGACTCACGTGGGAAAAGAAAAGTATATTGCATATACTGTATATATGGATGGATGTATTTAAACATACATACTGTATATGTATATGTGTGTGTGTGTATGTATGTATGCATATATATATATATATATTATATATATATATTATATAATATATATATATATAATATATATGTATGCATATATATATTATATATATATTATATATATATATATATATATATATATATATATATATATATATATATATATGCATACATACATACACACACACATATAAATAAAATAACATGTAACATGCACTGTAAACCCTAATGCTAAAAGTAATTAAACACATTGAGAACTGTTAACTTAAATAATTGCAATTAGGTCAAATTAATAGACCTTTTTGAGTATTCAGAACTTTTTGGTATTTATGAGTTTGTAGAAATTAAAGTTTTCAAGTTATCTGAACAAATTTGATAATTTAAGTAATCGTAAGAACTTAAGTAACACTAACTGTCACCTTAAAGTTCCACCAACCAAAAATCTATAGAGTACTGGTGGCTCAGTGGTAAGTGTTTCGCCTGCCATGCGAGAGGCCCGGGTCCGATTCCTGACAACTGCAGCAACAGTTTTTGATTTGCAACAAGTTCAACAAACTCAAAAAGTTATAGTTCTGTTTACTTAAAAAAGTAAGTGTTTTTTTTTTTTTTTAGTTTTGCCAACTTAATTGGGTCTATAGTGTGAGCAGCACTTACGCATTTAATAATTATTTTTATTTTAAATTATCTTTATTAAAGTTTGAAATTCTCCATAACCCTCCAATAAAAGCTCTTGCTTCGCTTGAGAAAAAATTCAGCTTGCTCTTTTGCCATTTCAACAACCAATCAAAGGGGTTGTGATCAGTGTTTCTACTGTCGATGCATATCACCTTTTAAACCAACGCACGAACGCGCAATAATCCTAGACAACTCAATCCAGCTATACTAATAATCAACAACAGGTGTGCTCGAAGAACCAAATTAGCCGCATCGTAATTAGCACGATGATCTCATCTCGGCTGTGTCAATTCATCTCGGATGTGTCAAGCGACGTACGAAGAACGGACCCCTGGTCACCAGCTATGCTGGTCTATGCTGTTTTTTTTTTCAGCAGGGTTGTGGCTTGTTTAGATGCAGGTTCAGTCATGCTTCCATGTTCCTTTTAGACAGAAAAGGGTTTTCGTGACAAAACTTCCAACCAAAACATACATGTTAATTGTGGAGTCTTTGTGACTTACTTTTAACATGCTCACTGAGGCCAGTAGAGTCTGAAGTATTTTTTGTATTTGTCTGAGCACTGCATGGTCTGATCTTGAGGTGAATGTTCTGGGATGACCAGTCCTGGGAAGATTTTTGCAACTATTTTGAATGATTTTTACTTGTGAATAATCTATAAAACAATCCAAATTTTTTATAACCCTTTCCAGTTAGATGCTCATTAACAATTGCTTCTCTAAGACCATTGCTTGTTTCGTTCTCTCTTGGCATTGTGTTAACACACACCTGAATACTCCAAACCAGCAAACTGCCAAAACATTTGCTTTTATAGACGTCTGCACACCTGCTGATGATCACTTAATCAAGGGCTGATTATTGCAGCACCTGGCTACAACTTCCTAAATCCTGTTGAAGCATAAAAGGGGGCTTAGTATTACCCATGTGTTTTTTTTTTCTTTTTGACTTCATGTTGGTTAAATAAATAATTCCAGTAGAAAGAGAAAAAAAGTTATAGGTTCACCTGAAGTTGTATTTGCCTAATATTAAGGCCCACTATGATCAGATGATTTTTTATTATGTTTTCTATAAAATAAAAAAAACAGAACTAAAAGAAAGGGTTACTAATCTTTAAACATGACAGTATACTGTTTCAGAATAAATGAATAAAAAAAGTAGCAATACTTATTATAATACTATCAAATACAATGCAATACAATACAACTGCAATTTATTGGACTAGCACCATATTTAAAGTCAGAAGCCATGTAAGTAACAAAATGGCATCTATGTAAATAGAATGTAAGTAAATGATAATTTGCTAATATTTATTTTTACTACAGAAGTCACTACTTTTTACAAAACTTATGCAAGCATTAACATTATTTATGCATTAAAATGCAAATCCCAAATGTAACTTTGTTTTCAGAATTACCTTAGAAATTGTAACAAATTCCTAAAATATCACTAGGACTACATTTTTGTGCACCAAAGTGCACAACATACTCTGCGAGGTACAACCCGTATAGTACAAAACAAAGTTAGTCTTTAACATAAGGCCTATCTTATACATAAGTAAAAATAAGGACTACATTTCACTACCATTCAATAAAGCACTATTCGGACGGGACTAGTTTTATTGGGGGACATTTGAGTTTGAATTTTTTTTCAGCCGATGTCTGTCATTTCATGTATGGAGGTAGGCGTGTCTGTGTTTTACATGTGGGCGTTGCACAAGACCACGTGTTGAGGATGAGGATTTCTACTGGAGCATTGAAAGCAGAAACTCGAATACCGATGCGCTAGAGATTGTACGCTAGTTCACGTTGACCAAATCACACAAAAAAACGCATTTCGGCAAACACAGACATTCGCATTCGGACGGGATTAGATTTCTCAGAGGACCGCCGAGTTTGCTGAAAAACAGTAGGTAATTTGCTCTGGAATTTTTACAGAGATCGTGTGAGAAAAAGACAGACATGGCAGATTCGGACGGGATTAAAATCACAAAGTACCTCTGTGAAACAGAAATTTCTCTAACGTCCCCCAGTAAAAGTAGTCCCGTCCGAATAGTGCTTATGTTACATTTTGGTATTTATAAAGCTAGATCTAGTTCACACTGGCATGCTGTTAGCTAGTGCATGAAGACATTGTGGTTAATATAAAACACTGGGTAATATAGAATTACCTATTATGAAAGAAGTCAACTCTGAATTTTATTTAAAAAATATATATATTGAATGGCATTGAAGATCACATTATAAAATCATGAAGATTAATATGCAAAGACTTTCCTTTAATGCATATAATATGCTTTTTCTAAAGGTTGATTTATGGAATGCATTAAAGACTAAAATCAAAATGGACCCTTTTACCTTGTTAGCGTATGTCCTTGGACATATTGTGGTTGATTCCTCTGTACTAAAGTCTATAAAAGATTAAATTCTTCTTCTTTTTTTCCTGCATATAAAGATCCTATGATCTGAACAGGTGAGATAAAATTAGGGACTAATCATCACTGACACTCACTGAAACACGTTACAAGCTTTAGCCTCAGTTTTCGAGTCAACAGGCTTAAGTACAGTGCTGTTTTTTTTTTTGCATATTTTTCACACTTAAATGATTCAGATCATCAAAAAAATTTATATTAAAAAAAGTTATCCTGAGTAAATAAATAAATGCTGTTTTATAATAATGTTTCCTTTCAAAAGCTACATTCAATGCTGTGTTAAAACGCTATTGGAACATCTCTTTGTTCTCCGGTTGTGAAGCCTGTGCATGTCAAAACCGCCGAATACTTCGGCTTATAACCTCTGCCAGGCATGACGTCACGAAATAAGGTGCACCTGCAGATTATAAATAGGAGTGAACCGGAAACATCCTCAGATCTTTTTGTCTTCAGGACCGCTTTGTGTTTGCGTGTGTGTATGTGTGCAACAGAATCACGGTAGGAAAGAAAAACTTTACTTACCGATAATGGTAAGAGTTGGTTGAGAGATGTGTGCCTCCGTGTGATAGATTTATTTCAGAGGGCGATCTCCACGACTTTTCCTTTGAGTGCTTGGGTTTCAAGGAAAGTGCAAGCATTGTGATCTCCTCCCAAGGTGCTTCGCGCGCGGCTCACTTTCTTTAAAGAGAAACCGCGAGCCGCGGCGCATTCCTGGGACTCGCATGCATATGAGACGGTATTTGCCCTTTCTCTCACGCTCTCCCCGGATCAGGAAGTTTTTAGCGTCCGCTTCTCAAGCGCGCTCCGGCGCTTCTTGGGAGCAGGGGAAAAAGACTTCCTCACTTGCTTCCATGGAGATAGCGTGCCGATCGGGCAGACGCGCATGAGACAGAATTCTCCCTTTCTCTCGTGCTCTCCCCGGATCAGGAAGTTTTAGCGCCCGCTTCTCAACCGCGCTCCGGCACTTTTTGTGAAGGGGCCGAATAGATTTCCTCTCTCGCCGCAAAAAAATAAAAAATAAATAAAATACCCAAGCGCACAAAGTTAGAAGACAGGTTTCTGTCGGGTGGCCAGGAGAGGGGCCTCAACAAGGGTTCCTCCCCTTTTTTGGCGACCTCCATGACGAGTTAACTCTTTCATGGAATAAACCTTATTCATCCCCTGTTTTATGATGATACCCCAGATTGAAGAGACACTTGCGAGCTATCTCTCTCCTGGGAGCTCATCCTCCCTAAAAAAGCCCACACTGCCCACCAAGCCGTGTAGACTTACATCTTCGTTGGTGGGGAAAGCTTTTCAGGCAGCGGGTCAGGCTGGTGCTGCCCTGTACACCATGACGGTTTTGCCGGCATACCAGGCTCACCTGCTGAGAGTTCTGAGCACTGGCGGGTCTATCAACGGCGCCGAGCCACAGATTTATTTCTCTGTGTCACCAAGCAGATGGCCCGTGCTGTAGGCCGTTCTATGGCTTCCACAGTCGCCCCGGAGAGTTTTCCTCCTTGATGCCCCCCCTCTCGTCTTCTGGCCTCTTTGGCGATGCTGTAAACACCGCCGCCACTAGGTTTCAGGAGGTGAAGCTCTACAAGCAGACCTCTGTGAGGTTTCTCCCGTCTCGTGCTCAGGAGTCTGGTCCCCACGAGGCGTGAGCCATAGATTATGTTCCCCTGCCAGACAAGAGATGGGGGGTTGCGTCCAATTTTACATCTTCTTGGGCTGAACATCAAAATGTTGACAGCCAAAATGATTGTTTCTCAAATTCAACCAGAGGTTTGGTTTGTGATGGTCAACCTGAGTGACGCATATTTTCATATAGAAATATTGCCACAACACAGGAGGTTCCTGAGGTTTGCTTTCGGGGGCGAAGCTTACCAGTATCAGGTCCTTCTATCTGGCCTAGCCCTGTCACCCCGCACATATAAAATGCACGGATGCAGCTCTGGCTCTATGATTCCAGGGCATCCGTATTCTGAATTGTATAGACGACTGGCTGATCCTAGCTCAGTCTTAATAGCTAGCGCTTCGACATCGGGATGTCGTCCTAGCTCATCTCCATTCTTTAGTTTTGAGACTCAATGCCACGAAAGGCGTTCTCTTTCCTGTTCAGAGGACAACATATTTGGGCGTCACATGGGATTTGATCACAAGGTGGGCACAGCTGTTTCCCGCTTGTGTCGAACCCATCCTCCAACACCCTAAAGGAAATCAAGCTAGGCCAGAAAGTGACTCTTCATCACTTTTAAAGATCTTTAGGTCTCATGGCAGCTGCGTCCACGGTGATACCTTTGGGGCTTCTGCACATGAGGGCGTTTTTAGTTGTGGCTAAGAGCCAGGGGATTTCACTCAAGGGCCAATCCCCAGAGGCTCATAAGGGGTACGCACCGGGGCTTCGTAACCTTTCTATGTTGTTCAGACCCCGGTTTCTGACTTTGGGTCCCACTTTAGGTCCGTCTTGTCGTTGCAAGATGCTAACGACAGACGCTTCCCTCATAGGCTGGGTTGTGGTCTTGGATGGCCGTCCAGCACAAGGGAGTTGGAGAGGTCATCTTCTCGCATGGCACACCAATTGCCTCGAAATGATGGCTCTGTTTCTGGCCCTGAAACACTTCCTCCAGCAGTTGAGAGGCTACCATGTCCTAGTGCGGGTGGACAACACTATGGTAGTCTCGTACATAAATTGCAAGGGCGGACTTTTTTTGTTTCTTTTGATTGTGTAAAGCTGCTTTGCGAAAATGTCAATTGTTAAAAGCGCTATATAAATAAAATTGACTTGACTTGACTTGACTTGACTGCGCTCGCACCGCTTGAACAAGCTAGCGCACCAGGTTCTGCTTCGGGCACAGGCCAAGTTCCTGTCCCTCAGGGCGATTTACATTCCGGGGCACATGAATGTAGGAGCGGACTTGCTATCCATACAAGCTGTGACACATGGGGACTGGAAACTCTACCCCGAAGTAGTCAGTCAAATCTGGGTAAGATTTTATATAGCAGAGGTGGACCTCTTTGCCTCACAAGAGGCAGCACAATGTCACCTTTACTACTCTGACTCCTCCAGCTCCCCTGGGTCTGGACACGATGGCCCACACGTGGCCCAGATTACGCCTTTATGCGTTTCCTCTGATATTTCTGCTCCCAGGAGTCCTGGCGAGGGTCCGTCAACAGGGTTTGTGCCTCTTATCGATAGCGCCCCAGTGGCCGACCAGAGTGTGGTTCTCGGATCTAATATCTCTCCTCGACGGCACACCCTGGTTGATTCCAGTGAGGAGGGATCTTCTGTCTCAGGCGGAGGGGACAATATTTCATCCCTGGCCCGAGTTCTGGGCCAGATGCTGGTCTTCCAGCCAGCGTAACTGAAACCATTTTAAGTGCCAGGGCTCCCCTCACTAGAAGAACTTATGCCCTCAAATTGAGTGTATTTGAAAGTTGGTGCATGTTAAGACATGTAGACCCAGTCCACTGCCAGATTGTTCAGTGCTGGAGTTTCTGCAAGAAAAGTTGTTTTCTGGCGCCCACTAGAGCGACGGTCCCTTCATGGGACTTAGCTATCGTACTCGAAGGCCTGGCTGACACCCCTTTCGAACCACTAGAGTCAGCGCCTGTCAGGCTTCTGTCTCTTAAGATGGTTTTTCTTATGGCTATTACTTCTTTGAAGAGGATTAGGGATCTACAGGCTCTGTCAGTCTCCACATCCTGCCTAGACTTTGCCCCTCGGCTAGTCAAAGCTATTCTGCATCCTCACCCGAACTATCTTCCCAAGGTTCCATTCTCGACCATGCACCCAGTCGTTCTCGAAGCCTTCTGTCCACCGCCTTTCACAGCTCCGGAGCAGGAAAGACTGATTTACTGTGTCCAGTACGTGCTCTTCGGATTTACGTCCACCGAGACGATCTCATTTATTAAATGAAAAAAAAAACTGTCCAAACCTGCTTGGCCCTCTGTGAAAAATTAACTGATAACTGCATGCGTTTGCAATAACTGGCAATGAGTCTTTCACATCACAGTGGAGGGATTTTGGCCCACTCTTCTTGGCAGAATTGTTTTAATTCAGCCATCTTGGAGGGTTCTTTAGCATGAATAGCCAGCTTAAGGTTATGCCACAGCATCTCGAACAAATTTAAGTCCGGACTTTGACTAGGACACTCCAAAATCCTTAATCTTGCCTGCCGCATAACCCAATTGTATGATATTCTGGTAGCAAAAAATATGCAAAGATTTGCATATGCCTCGGCTTGCTTCAGGAACCAGGCCTCCAGTCCTCTGTGTTGCCTGATGCCGGTAACCGGAGGAGGGGACATCGTAAGCGGTGCGCGAGAAAGCGGAAGCGCGGCAAGCGGGCGGGAGTCTGTGCTAGGCTAAAAACAAACCCTAGCCGGTCGGCTCTTCAGTCCATCATCTTATCAAATGTCTGCTCCCTGGACATTAAACTGGACTACACCCGACTACAACACACTACACAGCGTGAGTTTAGAGACTGCTGCGTCTTTGTTTTCACAGAGACATGGCTCAGCGACAGAGTTCCAGATGCCACCATTCAGCTAGATGGGCTAGCCTCGTTTCGCGCAGACAGAAATGCAGTTCTGTGCAGTAAGACTTGCGGCGGTGGATTGTGTGTTTTACATCAACACGAAATGGTGTAAGAACTCTGTGCTAGTTTCTAGCTTTTCCTCATTGTTGCTGGAGATTGTGACTGTTAGATGCAGACCTTTTTATTTGCCATTCACCACCGTTTTCATTATCGGAGTGTACATTCCACCTAGTGCTAATGCTAAGGAAGCTCTATGGAAACTGTACGCAAAGATCAGTGAACTGCAAAATACACACCCGGATGGACTGTTTATTGTTGCTGGAGATTTCAACCATGCAAATCTCAAGTCAGTGCTTCCTAAATTCCATCAGTATTTGGACTTTGCAACGAGAGGGGAAAACACGCTGGATCTTGTTTACACAAACATCCCCGGCACATATCGGGCAGAGCCCGAGACAACATCCCAGGCAGAGTGCTCAGAGAATGTGCAGAACAGCTGGCAAATGTTCTCACCGACATCTTCAACATCTCTCTGAGCAGCGCAGTCATTCCCACATGCTTCAAGTCTACCACCATCGTCCCCGTGCCGAAGAAGTCTTCTGTGTTCTGTCTCAATGACTACCTCCCTGGTGCACTCACTCCCATCATCATGAAGTGCTTTGAGTGGCTTGTCACTCAAAAGAGATAGATCAAAACCCTGCACTGACACACCTGGACAAGAAGGACACTTGCATCAGAACGCTGTAAAATTGATTTCAGTTCAGCATTCAACACCATCATCCCCCAACAACTGATCGGGAAGCTGAGCCTGTTGGGCCTAAACACCTCCCTCTGTAACTTAATCCTGGACTTTCTGACTGGAAGACCTCAGGCAGTGCGGATCGGGAACTACACCTCCAGCACCACCATACTGAGTACTGGGGCCCCCCGGGGCTGTGTCCTCAGTCCCCTGCTGTTCACGATGCTGACTCATGATTGTGTAGTGACACACAGCTACAATCATATCATTAAGTTTGCTGATGACACGACTGTGGTGGGTCTCATCAGCAAGAACGACGAGTCAGCGTACAGAGAGGAAGTGCAGAGGCTAACGGACTGGTGTAAAGACAGCAAACCGTCTCTGAACATCGATAAGACAAAAGAGATGGTTGTTGACTTCAGGAGGACACGGATCTATCACTCTCCGCTCAGCATTGACGGCTCTTCTGTGGAGTTCGTCAAGAGCACAAAATTCCTGGGTGTCCACCTGGAGGAGCACCTCACCTGGTCCCTCAACACCAGCTCACATGGTCCCTCAACACCAGCTCTCTGCACAAGAAAGCCCAACAACGTCTTTTCTTCCTGAGAAGGCTGAGGAAGGCCCAGCTTCCACCACCAATCCTCACCACCTTCTATAGAGGAACCATTGAGAGCATCCTGATCAGCTGCATCACTGTCTGGTTTGGGAACTGTACCATCTCGGACCGCAAGACCCTACAGCGGATAGTTGAGGACAGCTGAGAAGATCATAGGAGTCTCTCTCCCCTATGTCAAAGACATGTACACCACATTTGGGAACTCACATCCAGATTGTGTAACAGCTTTTACCCACAAGCCATCCGTCTCCTCAACACAAAGGGACTGGACTAATAAACACACACACACACACACACACACACACACACACACACACACACTCTCTCTCTACACACACACACAAATCATTCAGATGAACTAAATAACATCATGACTGAACTGATAAACACACACATGCACAATCAGCCTGATCTACATCCATCTCAAACGGTTCATACCCACCTACCTGAACTGCTCTTGCAATATTTGCACAATATTTATTCTACTTTGCTATTTGCACACAATATCTTTTTTAAATCATTGCTGCTACTTCAGAAACATCAATTGTTTACTGCTGCTCTTCCCACTACAACTCATAACTCATCACTATTTTTTTAAAAAAGTACTGTAACGTGTTACATTGTTGTTTCTCATTCTGTAGCTCTTTGTTTGCACATTTGCACATGTACTTTGTTGTCTATTGTTGTCTCTCCTTTGTATAGAAATTCATAGTTTTTTTTAGGTTAACTTAAAAATTGGAAATCTGTCATTACATTGTTAGTTTATGTTATGTTGTGATGTAAATTTATGTTGTTTGCATACAGTATGTAGCACCTTGGTCCTGGAAGAACGTTGTTTTGTTTCACTGTGTACTGTACTGTATATGATTGAAATGACAATAAAAGCCTACTTGACTTGGTATATAATCTATATACATATGGTATATAATGGATCTTGGCCCACACAAATATGCCTTTTTACTTACCTCAAATACACTCTATGTGAAAGAAAGAAAAATTTATTCCTGCTTACATTTTACATTTAATTTACATGCATTCAATCAAAAGCATGCACTTTATCAGTAGGTCCATGTTTGCTTTGTCCAGTTTGTAAGATGAACTCCTGCCGAAGTCTATGCATCAAGTTTATCATGTATATCCTGTATCCACAAGGTTCCGATCTCTATCACATCTGGTTCAGACCAATTATAAACTTCTTGCATTTGTAATATATAATTCATCATTTAAATATTTACTTTACAATTTCCATTTTGAGTTAACAAAGCACTCTTTATTAATCAAAGTATAAAGTATCTATCTATCTATCTATCATGTTACTGAATTCGTACCTGTCCATTTAGGCATTTGGCAAATGCTCTTATCCAGAGCGACTTACACAAGGGCTAGGGAACTTATATTGAAAAAAGTATGTGAACACCTAAATGCCCTGTTAGTAGAGTTGGCATACCTCTGGCTGTTCTACAAATGATCCAAGTTCAATTTCCCAGCAAAGATCCCTAGCCAAAATGGTGCATAAAATGAATGCTCAATGCCAGTCCCAATTTTGGACAAAATGGAGAGAACTGCATTGAGGGGCCATATTTCTTGGGAATATTCAGTTCAAATAAATTTATTTTTAATAGTGCATTTAACAGTGGTCATTGTCACAAAGCAGCTTCACAGAATTGAAAATGTGTGGAAATAAATTAGAAACTGCTTTGAAAAAAGTATTTTTAAAAAAAGACTATACCCATCAGTTTGTCCCTGATGAGCAAACAGTGATGAAGGCAAGGAAACACTCCCTGAGATAACAAATGGAAGAAATTTTGAGAGGAACCAGACTCAACAGTGAACTCATCCTCATTTAGGTGATATCAGATAGTATGAGTGTATCATAAGATTGAAAGTTCGATATAGCAGGAAAGGTGTTTAAGTTAATATACAGTCCACTTTTGCTGTTGGAGACTCGGGTAAAAAAAAAAAAAAAATTCCTGGGAACTTCATTACTACCCATCTAAAAGGTATTACTAATTATGTGTTCATAGGCGAACACAGATAGCTAATATTCCTAGATAGCTAATATTAACCATTAGCTATCTAATCAAACAGAAGTACAATAAAAAATTATACTACTCTAACTAAATATTAAACACACATCATAAAAGATTGCTACTCAGTATGAACCTTTTGAAAAATTGTATTATTAACAAAATATAACTGGCACAATTAGAAGGTATATGAAATAAATGATTATATAAAATAGATATAAAAGCATTCCCCTTGTTAACCTCACAAGAAAAGTTAAGAAAATATAAATTTAGCTTGTTTATCAATAAAGCAAATGACATTCAGTTAAATTTGACATGCAAATAAATCACCAATTACTTCTCACCTAAACTTCTTAAACAATATGATATTTATTAACAATATTTATGCTTAAATTAAGCCAGCACTCCATTTTACTTAAACCCCCACAGAAAGTTATAGTTGCAGGTGCATGTGTTTGGAATTGGCCAAACATTCTCTTAATTACACATCTAGATAATATGAGTTTACACAAGAATTTTAAAACACAAGAATAATATGAAGCAAAATATGATTAATTACACGTTTAAATAATATAAATATAAAAAATATAAATAAAATATATTTAAAAATATATATTTTTACCCGCCAAATACTGTGATTTTGCTCAGCCTACTGTGATGGGAATATAAACACAGCATATTTAAATAATTAACTTATTTGTAATGGGCCACCTCGGGACACTGAACGCAAGTCAGTTTGTTTCTCTCGGACACTTTAAGGAGAAAACAAAACCAGGTTTGAACAGCAGAAAGTGAGGTACAGTGTCCGGGCTTTGGGACTGTTTAGTCACAGGGCATGTCGCGGCAGTTCAGGATCTGTGCAGCCCCGCTGTATTTCTGCCTCACAGCTCTCTCCCTGCACCGGTCGCTGTGGTCAATCCTGAGGCTCCAGCCACCCACTTACCATTCATGTGCGTATTTTTAACGTCTTTAAACACTGAGGACACTAAATGCATCAGCTGCATCCAGCAGCAGTAACACTGCAGAAAACAGAAAGGATTCAGGATAAAAATTAAATATAATAAAAAATAGGACATTTTTACTCAAGTTAAAGTTCTAAGAATATAAAGTGCTATATCGTAAAGCAAATAGAATTTTCCCTTGAGAAATTATATAAAAACTCAAATTATTCTTTCCACAGCCCAAAAAAATTAATACATTAAAACAAAATATAAAGTAAAAAGAAAACAAATTAAAACTAGCTTAAAAAATAAGTAAAAAAATAAAATAAGTGCATGCAGGCATTGTGTATGTGTTTGTGTGTGTGTGAAGCTAAAGTAAGGAGCCCCTCCCCTCTCTAGTCTTACACAGTCACCCTTCCTTCACTCTTTTCACACACACGCGCACACACAACAGAAACAATGTTTTATCGGAAAAAATAAACAAGAAATCTCTTTAATGACACTCGATTGAGAAACACACTAACGGAATCACTGCTGTAAAGTGAAAATAAAACAAATTAACACTTTACCTTTGAAGTGTGTGTGTGGCACGGTGTCCAATGACTCGTGCGCAGACTAATACAAAGAGAGAAAATGGATCTTTAACCTTTCTAATGAGACTTGCTTTTATAATAAATGCGCGCTGTACACACACACATGCAGACACAAAATATGTTTTACGCACACACACATCATCAGTGTTATAATCAACATCTGTGCACTGTTTACTGTACACGTGTACTGTTTACTATATCAGTAAAAGATGCGCACTAAGACCCAGCAGGGGAGATGATTACCCACAATTCCGCAGTGCAAGAGAGAGAAAAAACGTTGGCTCAGTTGTGATCATGTGACGTTCGGCGTCAAAACAAGAAGCTACATGATACTCGGTAAACCAAAACTTGTTCGTTTTTCATGTCAATATGTATTACTAAATTTTTGCTCGTCTTGCGGAACACTCACAAACCGCATTACTCACAATCTGAGGTTCCACTGCGAGTAACTTGGTCTGCGAATGTTTTGCAAGACCAGCAAAAATTTTTAAATACATTTTAATTTGATAAATGAGTAAGGTCTTAATATGAGTAGTACACATGTGCTTTGTCTGCCGAGCGTCACATGATCACAACTGAGCAATTGTGACACATGACCTGTCTGCCTCGTCACTTTCCCCATGTGCTCATGTTGTCCCTAGCCCATCACGTTCCCATGACTCCAATTCCCCGTCTGCACACCGGTCTCACATTCCTTGCTGCACACTGCTTAAGCGCTGGAATATTGAGTGTTTCTTTGCCTTCAATTTCTCATGTTTTGTTTCATGGTTTTACATTGCCGATTTTGCCATGTTTTTCCAGTTTTTTGCTTTGCGCGTCATGTTTTCACTCCAGTTTTGGATTGTCGCTTCGCTCTCTGATTTCCCGGCTTTGATCTTGCACTTCTTCGTTTTACCACAGCTTTTGTTTCACATTCTTGGATTGTCGCCTCGCTTTTTGATTTCTCGTTTACCAATCTAACGCTTCCTCTTTTGATTATGGCTCTCGTTTTGCGATTTGGCTCTGACACTTCACCAATTGATTGCCTGGCGTTCGACCCTCACTTCCGCCTTCCACCTCGTTCCTGTCTAACGTTACGATCATTCATCTGAGCTTGGATTCAAGTCTTTCTGCGCCGCCTTGTGATACAATGATTTATCTCTCGCGCATGCGGTGGGATTGTGGGTAATCATCTCCCATGCTCTGTTGTATAGTCAACATACATACATGCATGTACTACTTACTATAACATTGTGAACACGTGTGTGCGTAAAGCATTTTTTCATTTATTTTGTGTCCAGCTGTAGTCACTATTCTTTAGTATTAACAACCCCTGTGAAGTAAAAGGTTAAAAAGGTTGTAGCAGTGCGGGAGATGAATCTGTTTAATGACAATACATCACATTTCTGGGAAATCTTCAAAAGTAGGCAAACGCAAGTGTCATTAGAGGGGTTCTTGGTTGTAGGGTTTCAGCTCTGGGTTAGGGGTAAATCGAATCTTTAACGATTCGGGCTAATTTGATTAACTGATTTGCAATTTATAGCATACACTTTCTATACTATCCGTCCACTGTAATTATGAGCAAGGTAACGTAAGATCTGGGCACATGTTTAGACTTTAAAATACATTACCAAGACAACAGTTTTTTATTAGGAAACAAGAATTGATTTAGCTAATCTATGATACATGAAACAACGCTACTTAAACACACATACACACAAACAGTTCAGAGGGTGAAAGTTAATGGAGTTCTTTTAGTGCTTTTTACTAGACCTGAGAAAGTCACAAGAGCAGAGTCTTGAGTTTAATTTTACTGTTTAGTTTGAATCATGCACCACTTTTCAGCAAGGTCTGAAGCTTTGTTTGTTTTACTGTGAGAGTTGTTCTCATTGGTTTGCCTTCAGCGAAGGGAATAACGGCGTTACTGATTGATTGGTGCGCTGGGTCTTTTGTGAAAGCCCTTAGCGGGGTGTTACTTGCCTGGTTACCGATGACGACACTCTGGGACTTTTTCTGCGGGCATCTTCGGAGTTCGAGCAGGAAGCTTCTTTGCGTATCAAGGAGAGTGGCATACTTTAACTGGTACTATATTTTACTGATGATAATACTTTAGCATTATACGTGTCCCTGAAGCATGTATGTTCTCTGTTTTTGGGCCAAGAGGTTAAGCAGGAAATGCATTCTGGGGGGGGTCAGCAACTGCCAGGGTGTTGTGAAACTGTCTTATTCTCTATTTAAGGGAGCTGCTCGCTGATTTACACTGTTTGAGTGGGAAAGTGAAACGCTTCTCTCTTGTGCAAGGGAGTTGTTTTACAGATTTACACCATCTGAGCTGGAGATGTGAAAACCATTTCTTTCCTTGTTTGCTGATGTCATGAAACTGCCTCTTCCTCATTCAACGGGTTGCTGATTTGCACCATTTGCACCAAGGTTCAGGTTGGTGAAAGCCATCTGGGTTTCCTCTTTTGACCAGATCACATTTCCAGCTGCTTTACATCACCAAGAGAGATAATGTTGTCAGCATGGTGCCATTTTTCTGGGAGGTGGCCTATTAGTCCCTACATTGTTAAAGACTTTTTTCTGACAGAGCAGTAATTCTGTCAGTGTATGTGTTTGTGCATGCACGTACGTATGTGTGAAAGTCCTCCTACACAGTAGCCCCCTCCCTCCTCCTCTCCTCTCTCATCTTACCTCAGCCACGATTCTTATAAAGGTAAAGGGCTGGTTAATTTGTTTTAATTGTACTTTATATTTTGTATTTTTATAATATTTTGGGGTTCTGGAATGAATGATCTGCATTTCCGTTAATTCTCATGGGAAAATTCAATTTGATATACGAGTCCTTTGATATATAAGCATGCTTCCAGACCGATTTGTGCTTAAAATCCTGTTTAACTGTATTGATTAATAGCCCTTAGTCTTTGTCCCAAAATTACAGTACTCTGAGTACTCAAAAATTTTGGCCAGTTAGGAGCAATTTCCTACTCTGAGATGCTTAGTAAATAGGGAACCAGAGCTTTTTTATGCTTTTTCATGCTTCACTCCATGCTTCACTCCTTCAATCCAATACATACACAACATGTATTGGATTGAAGGATCCAACCACCAAACTGGCTCAGCTTGAGTGGGAGGGCGAAAGGGAGATCTCCATTGCCAGATCCCAACCCGAGTTAATTGATATTTTTGGGCTTTTGTTCGGATAGAACATAATCTGTCTAATTATCTGCAAAAAGAGTTACTAGATATCAAGACTGCTGTGGCTCTCATTGGCACTACTATGGCATCACACAAAAATGGCCAGGTTGACACAAACACAGATTTTACAAACGAGATAGTGTGCTAGAGGAGTTGTCATTTCAAAGACCTGGTCAAATTATTCACAGCTTTAAGCACCCTGATGCCGAGGATAAAATGCTTAGATGACATGTCCAAACCAGAGATGATGGATGAATTTCACTCTTTTCATATACTGTGTTCTAAGTTAGACATGGATCTTTTCACTGATGAAGTCCTGGCATTACTCATTGCCCATGATATGGATCAAGCACACATCTGACCATTCTTCACAGCATCTTCAAAACTATCCACATCAGCAGTGTCAGTGCCGAACAAAGTTTCAGCCATCTGAGACTCATTAAGAGCTATTTGTGTTTATGCATGGATGAGGGCAAACTGTCACACCTCACTTTTTTGCATCATGAGTGGGACATAAACTTTGACAAAGACAAAGTGACGTTTTAAAAAGGACAGTGAAATGTGCAAAGTATAAAGTTTGGATTATTCCAGGGTATTGTCGACACACACATGGACTATAGTAAACAACAGCAGGCTGGGCAAGGAGAATGATTAGGATATGTGAAACATAATTTTTTTATTTTATTTATATCTTGGTTAATGGAAATGTCAGTCAGAATGTTAATGCATCTCAGCCTCTGCCTGTGATGTAGTAGACATACTGTTTTTGAATAGTTGTTATTTTATGTTTAAAGAGATCTTATTTGTTGTATGTAGACTGCCATGTCGATTCTATGTTTAAAATGGCTTTATGTTATTCTGTTTAAGAAAGGTGTGGTTCTACAGACTGGACATTGCACATGGCCTGTTAAGCACCATATTGTCCTGTTGTCATGCTGTCCTCAGTGCTGAAATATTTGAACAAGAATGGCATCCTGTTTTTCATCTTATAATTTTTTTGCCACACTTGTGGCAAAATATGCTTGCTTGGCTCAATAAGTGATCCATTTTATTTTGCATAGTATAGGACTGGATATATAAGCAATTTACATTTGTGAATTCTAAAACAAGTTCATCAGAAGGGCCCTTGAGAATGCTGCACCCATCTGTGCAGAGAGTCTAGCTCTGCTCTTGGATCGTAGTAATATGTATCAGATGTATCTTTATAGATTGTTCCATTCTAAATTCATCACAGAAATGTTTGCTGGAGATATTATGAAGAATCTACAAAACTGGAACACAGTACTCTTCAATTCAAAAATAAGTCTTTTAGAATGCATTTTATTTTAGCCCCAGTTTTGTCCAGGGAGCAGGGGCGGATCTACCGGGCTGGCACGGGGTGGCAATTGCCACCCTAAGAAAAAGTCTTGCCACCCCACCACTAGTGTCCTAGTGTTCTAAAAATAAGAGTTTTCTCGACTGATTTACAGCAGCGACTCGTGAATCACGTGAGCCGGCTTAGAAGCGGAATCGGCAAAGGCTTCGGGGAGGAGAGATGTGGATTTACTGCGCAGTTTCTAAGAGAGAGAGTTTGTTTGCAGCAGCCACTGGATTACTTTTCCCGGGTGGATTAGTCTGTTGTGGACACATTCAATACCCCTCACGTTCCGTTTTCTCGTGCTCCCGGACTGAATATCTTTTACCGGTGAGACTAAGCCGTCTGTCCCAGCCTACATCACACACAAACAATAAAACACGGACTTTGGACATTCATACATACACGCGCACACATTGTTTATATTTGCATATATTTTTGTATATATTGTTTTTTTTGGTGCACCTAGTTTGTTTGTTGGTTGGTTTTTTCACTTAATACACTTTTGTTTGTTTTTGACTTGTTGTGTAACGTCTTGCTTGTGCCGCAAAGCTCCTACCGCACTAGAAGTTAGTATTATTAGCACATATTTAGATTCGCGACCCCGTAGCATTGTAACTAGGTTTGTTTTACGAGTCCCAATCATCTATCAGCGTCGCTGATAAAAATACACTTTCCAATAAAACCACCCTCCGGGGTTTGTTCACCTGTATTTCCGTTGCTGCTCTTTATTCCCCGCTACAATACCCATAAATAAAATAATCTCGTCTTTCTATTAAAGCATAGTCCGAACAAATGACACTTATGAACTGCCTTGTTTTAGTGAATCAAAGACATTTAGTGCAGCGAGATCATCACACACACCCACACACACAAATGACTCAATCGTCAATTAATCGTCTCTTTTAACAAACCAAAGGAGTTTTTTGATATATTCACGTATATTAATGACTAACAGCTTAACTGTTAAGTATTTTCAAAAGTATATTGTTCAGTTCAGTAGCTTGAATCTTCAAGATTGTCCGAACCTTTGATAAATGGTGTCACGTGACAACAACACATTTGGCCGTGTCCAGTCCATCGATATGCTGAAGTTGAGAAACAAACTTTTAATACTTAACAAATTAATGCTGAATTGAGGTATAAAAAAAACATTTTCTAAGTGTTGCCTGAGATAGTTGCTTGCTAGTTATATGAAACTAAATAGCAAGTTTTTTTAATCAGTTCTATTTGCCTTGTTAGTCAAAATTGTTCAGTGTAGTATATGTTTGGAAAGCAATAAAGTCTAAACTTCATACTTGTTGCATCTCCCAGGATACTATGGAAAGAAAGGCTGACATCCAGAGTTTTTTTTTTTTTTACCAAAAAGAAAAGGAAAATCAGAATCAGATACTGTGGGAGTGGAAGGTGCAGATAGGATAGAAAAGGGTACAAAAGAAGTTGTGGAAGACAGAGGAGGGGATGGAGTGTTGGAAGAAAGAAATATAGAAACTGATGACAAAGAGCTAGACAGAAGTGAAGAAGCAGAAGATATCCAGCATGAAGTGAGTGAAGAGGTGGAAGAAAAAAAGGTTAAGAGAGGAACAGAGCTCAGATATTTAAAGAGAGGAGAGAGAGCTTGAAACACCAGCACCCTGTTTGTCAGGTGACCATGATATGTTGTTCATTGTGCTTTTCAAATATTTTTTTACATAAATAAAAAATAAGTACAACCTATTTGAGTTATTTAACCTATAACCATTTAAAGAACCAGAGCTCAATATATGCTTAACTTAGCTTATCCTGGTTACATTCAGTGTTCTTTAATATATATTGTTGAGATATGCCTAAAAAAACCTTTAGACAAAGGTTGCTGCAGTAGTAGCTGTACATGAACGATTAGGTGTTAAATGTTTTGTACTGTAACATTTTAATATAAGTATTACTTTATTAAATTTTTATAGGACAATGTAAAAATGTGCACCCTAGTGTATACACCGAATAAGAATAGCATTCCTTGAATCCACAAAAAACATGCAAAGATGCTTGCTTCAGTGTTGCCACCTCTCATAATTTTAATACCACCCCCTTGCCACCCCATGAATAATTTTCTAGATCCGCCCCTGCCAGGGAGACTTTTACAAATTACAATCAAATTTTTATGAAAGATGAAAGTCCTGCACAAAGAAAAGTAACGTCCTTTCCATGACCACAGAACATATCTTCCGACATGGTTGTCTAAGATATAGTAAGCTACCCGCTGACTTAGAGTCTTTATGTCTTCTTAAGGTGAAACCTCCAGCTCACAAACAGACCTCTAGTCTTAGCCAGATGCCCTGTGACCTATAACCTCTCTGGTAGTAAATCTAGACAATACTTCTACACTACTCCTACTACTAATAATAATATTAATAAACCGAAAAGCATTCCATATACAGTACATACCTGCATTTGAGTTTATTTTGAACACATTATACCCTAAAAATGTATTTGCATTGTTTATCTGCACATTAGACATAAATATACTTTGTCTAATAAAAGACAAAGTATATGGTGAGTTGCCTGGCAGTATTCAGGGTTACTATGCTTTGATGCTCTCTTTCACTCACGCATACACACGTGCACACACACTTACCTTTCACTAGCTGTTTCTCTCAACAGCTATAAATATTGGGAAAAGTATACTCATAAGTGGGACAGATATCAGATTGGTTGTGTTTTTGTTATGAAGTCTCATTTTCTTCATCTTTTATCTTGTCTTTTATCTCTTTCCTTAACACAGATATTTCATTTAGCCATTGATCATTAACCATGTACTGTTTGTGTAAATTCCAGTGGCGGCCGGTCAATACAGGGGCGCCGCCTCCCTTAAAGTTAGGCAGAGAAGAATGCTACTTTAACATGTAATTATTTAACATTATAATTATTTATTTTAATAATGAAATAAAGTCATTTAGTCACAATATTCCGCTGTATTTCTTAATATAATGTATTTGCAAAAAAAAAAAATCTACGTTCATTTGTGTTCGTGTGTATGCGGGGCGCCGGACAAACCAGTGTCTATGTAGAGAGGTACGTTTTTGAAAAGCATGTGACCTGTG
>JAAGKR010004737.1:0-57990 GCA_011419295.1 Clarias macrocephalus | reverse complement strand
GTGTGTGTGTGTGTGTGTGTGTGTGTGTGTGTGTGTGTGTGTGTGTAAAACCTGTTGGGTCTCTTGCAGGGTGAGGTGCTGGACTGCACTGATGCTGATGAACTGGTACTGAGGCTGGAGTCAGGACTGCTGAGAGAACACACACGCTCCATATTCAGTGTACTGCGACACGCCTCACACTCCGGACTGCCTTTACACCTAGTGCGCGCACACACACAACTCTATATAATACCTCTAACCCTTAAATTGATAATTCTGTATAAATAAAAAAAAACAAGCAGTCTCAATCTACCTTTTTTTTTTCATTTCAACAATAATAATCTCATAATTTATAATCTGAGTGACACAATAGTTTTCCCATATTATCCTAATAAAAAGAATGAATTAATAAAAAAATAAACAGCCTTATTTTTATTTATTTATTCCCTCCACAGGACCAGTCTATGGCAATGTAGAATAATAATAATAATAATAATAATAATAATAATAATATCATTTTATTATAATATTATAAGTATTAATTATTTAATTAAATATTATTTGTAGCAATTACATTTGATTCAATTAATGTCTAGGAAAAATTATTTGCATTTTATCTGCACATGTGCTTTACACCATTACTGCATTTTCTTTCTTTTTTTTTGTTTTTGTTTGTAAATAGTTTGTTTAGATGAACTCTTAGCCTCCTGACTGCATCAGTCACTCTTTCATGGATGGATTATACAGTAACAGATTATATACAACCCGAACAAGTATTTAATGCTTTTCCTTTTACATCATTTTTGTTTCATGGACTCACTCTACTGAGTGCCTCGGCGCTCCCGGCGCCTCTTCATCCTCCTCATCATCGCTGCTGATGCTGATCACGCTGCCCGCTGGACTCGGTGTGTCTGTTGTCACAGCCTGCCTTTGCTCCTCAGACACGCCCAGCCTGTTCGACTCCGCCTCCACCTCTAACTCCACCTTACAGCACGCAGGCTCCTCCTCCTCCTCTTCCTGTGACTCCGTCTGTAACTCCGCCTCCACTATGCAATCCTCCGTTTCAGGACACCGTTCCTGCACCTCCTCTGTGCGTTTGCGACTGTCAGTAGTTTTCGGGGAATGGGGCGCCGAGATGTGTGTGTTGCTGTTGTGTGAGAAATTTGTCCTAAAAAGAAAAAGTAGGTTAAGTCAAGGACCAAACCGAGGTCGGGTTCGTGTCCTCACCGGGCGTCAGACACACCTGTTGATGCATGGTTTGTTTCTTTTGTTGGCCGCAGGCTGTGGCCACACCACATGAGCGATCCCGATGCTGATTGGCTGGTGCGCTGACAAGGCTGTCATGTGATTGGCTAACAGAGGTTGTGGGTGCGGCAGGATGGAGGTGTAGTGGTTCCCGTGAGGCCGGACTTTCCTGAAACACAAACAATGCTGCGGTGATGACATTTCAAAAACATGATCGGCCGGAATTTGGTTTCCTGTCTGCCACTCACCCCCAATCTGCCAGCCTCTGTGGTCCTGCCACAGAATCCGACGTTACCGGGGTCACCTGCTGCCAGGCCGGTACCAGGATCTGCTGCGGCCGATTAGACCAGGCTTGCTGAAAAACAGACAAATGACGTGAGTTTACAAGAATCACATGGCGCCACTCGTTTGTTTTGGTTAAGATTAGACATCTGCACTGTGGATACGCGTGAGAGACTTTGTCTTTTTTTCTATTCTAGAAAACCATACGGGTTCCTTTCCAAGAGCACATTCGTAAGCCCGATTTGTTCTTTAGTCCAACAAAGAGTCACCAAGAAAGCATACCATTCCACTTGACTGAATCTCTGCCCCCTTTCCCCACACTGCCATCATGTGGCCAAAACCCGCGCCTAAGGAAATGAATCTCGCACGTAAATATAACAGCGTTGTCTCATCGCCTTTAAATCGCGAGGGGAATCCTGGACGTCATCTTGTCTCAGAGCTGTTTTCCACCGTATTGGACTGTGAATTCTGTCTCATTAAGGTTTTCCTGAAATTAGGATTATTCTCCATCAGGACAGCTTTACAGGACAGACGTTTTCGATCATCGCGCTCCTGGACTGATTCATCGAAACCGGTGAGGCCGACTCATTTCTCCCTCGCCATCACCCCCACACGTGCACATACAATATACCGGACTTTTTATACATTCACTTACACACTGAAAATGTTGTATATAATTATAAATATTGGTATCTGGTGCACTGCAGGGTCTATTTTTTGTACAATACACGTGCGATCCTGTACTTCTGTGATTGAACTGGAAAAAGGACAGCGGTTCGTAAGTATCTGTAGAAATTCTTAATTCAAATGTCAGGACTACCTGTATTGCGTATAATGTAAGCAATAGTGTTGAATTAAAAAAAAAATTATAATAAAAAAATTTATAAACATTCTTAACTTCAAAATCCAACCACTAATTTTTTTTTTTTATAAAATCAGGGGCTCATTTTAAATTTTTACAAGTTTTTATGCTATATTCAGGATACATTTGCATTTACTTTCAATTACTTTCTAATAATCATCATCATTACTAATTAAATGACTTGTAAACTATTCGACTTGGCCTTTTTTATCCATCAGGTGAAAATAGTGTTATTTCTTCATTTCTTTATATAAATATAATAAGCAATGTTAGTTGGGTGACCGTCGTCTATCAAGTCGAGGGAAGAGCATGTTACCCGTGTCAGATGCGAGGAAGGGGGCAGGGCTAATATCACAACATTGTTTAATCCTAGGTGTCTATATTTTGACTGGATCAAGATTATTGAGCATTGAGTCGTAGCAGCGTGAGCTGATCTCAGGACGCCATGTACAAGTGCGACACCATCACGAGCGAAGGAGAAAGAACTGTAAATGAAGTGCTGTGAGAAGGGGGCGTGTACCTGACTGATGACGCCTGGTCTGATCTGTAGAGGCTGGATGGCGGGAGCCTGGGTCACCAGCGGAACCGTGCTTTCCATTCGCACCGAGTAACCCGCGGGCTTGTTGGGGTTGGGAGGGAGACCTGCGCGAGGAGGAATCGGTATATGCTGTGAAACCGTGCAGGTCTTTCTGATACACTGCTATAAGCTATACATCCTGCTTCCACAACACTGAACAGATTCACATCATGTCGCGTTGTTAAAGTTCACCTTGCAGGGTCGGTGGGCAGATGATGAGCGTTTGCTGAAACGAGTCCCCAAACTGAGCACTTCCTGTTTGGAGCGGGATCGCAGGATGCATGACGGAGGGAGCAGATGGAGCCAAAGGCTGTAGAGCACAGACGAGGAATAAAAATACACTGTTAATTAAGTCTGATGCGTCATTGATTTTCATTTCAATTTCATGTTTCTATGCTGGAACTCAATTTACAGTTCATACATTGTGATTAATTGTTTATAGTAACGTGATCTAACTAGAGATAGCACCGAGGCCAGGACCGGGACGGCAGAGGAGGAGTGGACCTGCGACAGAAATCTGGGTTTGGAGCTGGGAATCTTTACTTATGAAAAATTTTTATTGGGATTGATTTGATTTATGTTTATACCTTATAAAGCTCTTTTGGAATGTGTTGCAGGCATCAAAATCAAAATGAGTGAATATTTGCAAGACACAATCATGAGTTTATCAGTTTGAACGTTGCATATCTGGTCTTTAAATAAAAAAAAATATTTAAAAAAAGGTTGAAGTGTAGTAGCCTTTAAAAAGAAACCATATCAAATGGCTATCCGCATTTTTACCACTACAAAAAACAAAGAAATAATTTGTTAAAAAACATTACACATAAAATAATAACCATTAAATTGTTAACATTTTAAGCAGCCTTTGAGGGGGGATTTAAATTTTCATTATTATTATTATTATTATTATTATTATTGCAATGCACAGACAGTAAATAACCAACAGGGGGCAATCTAACCTACTGAGACACAAACAAAACACAGGCCTTTTGACTCGAAGTTCACTCAAACAGCACCATCATTTTTTCCCCTCTACTCGCTCAGTTATTGAATTGTTGTGATTAAAAGAGCAGGACCCGGCTGAGGCCACTCTCTCCATCACAACAACAACAACAACAACACCTCCTTCATCCTTTCACACACACACTCCCTCACACGGAGGTAATCTGTTGGTTCTGTTCTGACGCACGAGAGAACGCAGGTGACTGGACCCTTACACACACTTCCTCTGCTAAACAAATTACAAGTAAAAATGAAGACTCCTGCCTCGAGGTCAGCTCAGTGAACAGAGCTGTGGTTTGTCTCTCTCTTTTTTTTTTCTCCTGCCTTCTTAGCAACCGAATGTTCTCTTCGCGTCGCCATGACGTTGCTCTGAGTGTTGCCATGACTATGACGCTGCGGTGCAATAATCTGACATTAGTGAGCTCTGTGTGAGAACAAGAGCGTGGAGGTAAACCAAGACATTTACATGAGAAGCAGAGGCGCGCACACACGCACACATCTCAGCTTTGCAGGAAACCCTAAATGTTAAGAGAGACGTCACGGCTACATGTGGAGTCACTTCTGACGGCGGCTCGCACTGCCGTGACTTCGTTACCAGCTTAACTCACCTGCGCGTGCACGGCAGCCATCTTGCCGTAAGGCACGGTCAGGGTGGGCGCCGAGGTCGTGGCCGGTCTCGTGAACGAAGCTTTGTTCCGGTTGATGGTGTCGTAGGCCCCGGCTCGCGGCCGGCACACGTCCATAATGTGGAAACATGATTTCACACTACAAGCAAGAGGAAAGTATAAATATATTTAAAACAAACCCTAAAACCTGAAAAGACATGCGACGTAATTAAGAACTGATTTTTTATTTTATTTCTGCTCATCACCTACTGGGAGCCTTAAAATGAAATGACGATTATGTAAGAAAATGTAAATTTTATTTTAGATTTGACCAACCTTTTTATTATGTAAAATAATTTTAAAAATTATTTAATAATATTGTATTATTATTTCAAATAATTTGTTATTTTACATACAAAGCCACTACCATTAGGAACGGAGAACAAGAGCGTCAGCGCCATGTACCCGTAACTCCCTCACACCCCGGATGGGGTGCCAATTCATCACAGGGCGGACACGCACACGCACACACGATCATTTACACACAATGGGGCAATTTGTGGACACCAATTACCCTAAAATAGACTTTGGACTGTCGGAGGAAACCTGAGGACCCGGAGGAAACCCACCAAGCATGCAGAGAATGTGCAAATTCCACCCACACAGACCCCGTGGTGGGAATCGAACCCAGACCCATCGTGATTAGAAATTACAATTCAGGAGACGAGAGGTGCAGAGCAGTCAACTGATCACCACCTGGTTATCAGACAGTGAGACAAGACAGATCCAAGTTGGATCAGACAGTGAGACAAGACTGCCTCCTAAGTCTGGTAAATCCAACATGTGTTGTGAGAGAACTCAAAACGTCTGTCTGAAGCCTAAAAGTCTTTTTAACTCTCAAAAACGCAAGAATTTCCCGTGCATCCCAGAGAGGTTGCGGACATGGAATCCGATTGGGCCGCGTTCAAGTCCTCTGCTGTGGAAGCTGTTAGTCAGAGGGATGGTGAACATCGCTGGTGAATGAGGCCGTCAGGATGATGATGGCTTCTCAGATAGGGTTGGCCCAGGGATCTTCTGAAGTAGCAGATCTGTACCGGCAGGCCAGAAGGACTGCAGCAACGGTGGTCACGGATACAAACTCCAGGTGTGGGAGGAGTCCAGATGGGCTCTCAAGAGGAAGGTTTGGTTGGACTCAAGGAAGGAAAAGCAGGGCTTGACCAAGGCTATATTCAGCACTGACTTTGACAGGGAACTCCTAATCCAACTTGTCCTCCAAAGAGGAGACAGACCCTTAAGACTTTGCTCAGTCCTTGGCATTATGTCTCTGAGGTAGTTCGGGGACCGGTTGTGGGTGAGATTCAATCTGAGATGCTGAAGGCTCTGGACACGGTGGCTGAAATATCACTTCAATGCCCGATCGAAAAACAGGGACAGTAGGTGTGGACTGGTACACCAGGGTGTTGGTTCCCATATTTAACAAGGAGGACCAGAGGGTGTGTCACAATGCCAGTGTGAAGCCTGTGTCTCTATTCTCGGCCAGAGCCCAGTGTTGGTGCCAGGTGTTGGTGTCCCACATCCCAGAACTTTATTTGCGATTTCACAGACAGAGCATCGCGGTGCAGCCAGGGAATTTGGTTTTAGCTTTGGAGACCCTCTAAAGCACTATATTTTTGTATCTTAAGTGATGTGGGCCTGTTGGTTTTATCAGACCAGCCTCGAGTACTGGGGCGTTCTGAAGTGTAAAAGCAGCTGGGATGAGAGACAGCACCTCCAAGCCTGATGCGAAACTTTTCTGACCATTGATCTTCAAGCTCAAGTTTTATTCATGAGCCAGAGCAAAATGGAGCGCGAGATTAACAGGCAGATTGGTGCAGCCTTAGCTGTAATGTGGACGTCGTACCAGACCACTGTGGTGAAGAGGGAGTTGAACCAAAAGACGAACCTCTCAATTTACCAGTGAATCTCGGTTCCGTCCCGGCTGTGGGTAGTGTCCGACAAAGCGAAAGCTCAAAATGGAGCTCGATGAGGAACACTGCTGCTCCTTTGCAGTGACAGGATCCAGTAGAAGAGGTTTAGCTATCAGATTAGGAATCCTCCTGGCACCTCACGTTAGAGGTTAAAATAGCAGGACCAGAATACACTGCAGAGATTACCTGGCTTGGGAACACATCAGGACGGCCCAGGAGGAGCCTGGAGAGGAGCGACTGGACTGCCCTCCTGAACATGTTACTGTCATCAGCGTACCCCTGACACTCAGCTGATAATGGATGGATTTACCGTTTTTTTTACTTAGCCAGATTTTTTATTTTATCTACCAATCTACATATTCACTTTCACTTATTCACATATTACTACTCACCTGTCTATCTATCCACCCAACAATCTAACAACGCATCTACCAATACACCCTTCTATCTATCTATTGCATATATCTATCCATATATCTATATACCCATCTAGCTACTGTATCCAGTACAATCCATACTAAAGTATTCGTTGGTGTTTATGTCCCTATTCGATACTCAGAAGCTTCATCTTATCTCATACATCAGTGTATCTCACTCACGGTTTCCTCCTCCCTATGTAGTGCAGCAGAGATTTAATATATTTTTTTTGATTTCAGATTCACCCACATACTTATAAGATAATAATGACAAAAACATCTCCTTGAGTGATTTTCAATTTTAATCTAAAACCACAGCTTACTGATTGCTGTGAGGAAAGTCGAGCAGGTGCTGCATGGTGACGAAGGGATGGTTGAGGACTTCACCGGGGACAACTCTGTTCTCTGCGTCGATCCATAACATCTTCTTCAGCAAGAGCACAAACTCTCCACGATCCACCTTCTCAGCCATCAAGTCGCTGCCTTCAAGATTCATCACTAAATTCACCTGCAGCAGCAAGACAAATCACACACACACACACACACACACACACACACACACACACACACACACATCATTCATGAGATTTTTTTTTTTTAATGGAATCTTGTCTTAGCTAATGTCAAAAGCATTGAGAGATTATATTTCACACTAATGAAAAAAACTCTAAATAGATAAATCGACATGAGTAATGATCAACCTTAAATGGAGGGAAAGGGGCGGAGCTTCCAAGGGGTGCAAGCTAACTTTGAAAACTAAAAGAAAGAAGTCAAGACATTTGTTAAGATGTCTGCATGTCAGGGGCAGGGCTAAGTATGAGCTTGGATTATGACGTCATAAATTAATTTTAAAATAGAGATGCTTTAGCTAAAGGTAGTGTATTAGCCAAATTATGGTTGTCATGGCAACATTTCTATCAGTATTATCCTTATTAGAAAGAGCATGAAAAAAATCAGGGGCGGGGTTAATTTGCATGTCATGTATATACAAAAAAAAGGGATCTTTACAATGAAAGTAATGTGTGTGTGTGTGTGTGTGTGTGTGTGTGTGTGAGTGTGAGAGAGAGAGACGTACATGCACAATATCATCCAAACAGCTGAAAATATACTTTCTTGCTTCCTTCGATTTCATCCCAGTTTCTGCCTCGTGTTCCTCTGTGGACTGAGACACACAGTAAAAGTCGTTACATTCTGTCTGTCTGTCTCTGTGTGTGTGTGTGTGTGTGTGTGTGTGTGTGTGTGTGTGTGTGTGTGTGTGTGTGTGTGTGTGTGTCTGCGTGGGTGCGTGTGCGCTACCTTCAGTCTCCACGCAGCGTACGGCGCGTCGGAGTCTCTGCAGAAGAAGCGAGACGTCTTGGTGCCGAGGTTGAGGAGGTTCTCTGCAGGTAAACCCTGCGTCTGGGAGATGTAGCGGATCTGAGCGAGGAGAGAACAACAAGAGAACCTGTTAAACACATCATCAACAACATTTCTTTCTTCCTCTACAACAGACAAAAGTGATCAACACAAAACAAAAAGAAGCAAATAAATAAATGTTGATTACTGTAAAGATTAAATTATATTTCATAATAAAATTATTTTTTATAAGAAAAAACTTTTATTCTTCACATTTACTTCTTTTCCATTCATCCTCATCTTTCTATCATTTCTTCTTCAATAGCTACAATCGCATGCTTTCCTTTTTTCTTTCTTTCAACAGACTTCTTTCTTTCTCTACAACATTTTTATCTTTCCTTTCTTTTATCATTACAATCCAATCCTTTTCTCTTTCTTTCACCACTTGAATCACCTCCTTTGTTTTTTTTTCTCCTTTTGTAATAATCAATTCTTTCATCACTATGGTTATATTCTTTTCATCCTTTTCCTGTCTCCATTTCTTTCTTCCATCATCCACTTTATCATTTCCTATTACTACACACATCCTTTTCTCTTTTGTTCACTTCATTCTTTCACTTTCCTCTTGTTCCAAAACCAATTTCTTAAATCAAATCACGCTTGTATTTTTTTATTATTGAAATAGCTACAACATGAGCACATTAACAAAGTCAACAATAAACAGAACTTTTAAAAACATTGTGCGACTGATATTTTAGAGATTCAAGGTAGGAAATAGAACTGAACTCAAGTTTGTCCTGATGAAACAGGACCCAAGTTCTTTTTCCTACAGTTCGACTGTTTAAGTGGAAATATTGGCCTATCTTTTTGGAGGGTGTCAATAATTCTGGCACTGACAGCTTAGACCAGGAATGTGTGTATGAGTGTGTGAGACGCGCGTGAGCCGAGAGGAGCAGCATCACCCTGACGTCAGAATCACGCTGGTGTAAAGAGAAACATCCATTAGACACCCGGTGTCGCTCGTACACACTCGCGGCGCACGCACACACACACACACACACACACACACACACACACACACACACACACACACACACACACACACACACACACAGACACACACACACACAGACACACACACACAGACACACAGACACACACAGACACACACACACACACACACACTCCAGCATTTCGGGAAAGTCACATGACCTTCAGCCTTTCAACTCTGACTTTTGCAGAATCATGACTTATGCCAAACAAAACAGAAGGAATTTCCTGAACATGATGTGCTTAAAACACACACACACACACACACACACACACACACACACACACACACACACACACACACACACACATCTACATCTATTATCTTACTTAAGAAACCTTTGTTGCCTTTAAAAGGATAAAAATTAAAAGTGAAACTCCATGTGTGCACTTTCTGATTATGCGATAGTTAGTTCTGCCCGAGTCATCTGATTGGATGAGACGCGTTCCACAAGTGATGATAATGGACAGTAACAGCACTGTGACGTGTAACTATATGCATCACTGGGTGTCCCAGGTGTTGTACAGTGGTTAATTACACAGCGTGTGGGTGTCGGTGTGGGTGTCGGTGTGGGTGTGAATAGATCTCTAGTACTGAGGAGAGAGCAGCTGCCTGACAAAACCCGCATTCACAACCAATCACTTCAAATCGCCTCTGAACCGTCCGTGTTGTTCCGTTCACGGCTAACGCAAGCTACAAAGCTAACTAGCTTCTAACACAAGGCTGAATCCCAAATCCCTCTCAAACCCCTGATTTGATCATGTGCTAGCGTTCACCGCACTGAGCTTTAGTTACTGTAATATCTGACGTGAAGATTTGGTTGAGTGTGAATATTATTTTAAATAGTAACTTGGTCAGAATTTTCAGTTTAAAAACAGTGCAGAAATCTACATCATTAAAGGAAGGTTTTGTCTGTAATTTAACCGTGACTCGCTCTTTCATTGATACCAGAAACCAGTCTCAGAAACAGATATATAGACAGAAATTTATGTCTGTCCAAATGGATTTTGTTGCAGCATCACACAAAACTGTCTGGACAGAATTTACTGAATCTTCTGCAGTCCTCAGATCTCTTCCTGAAGTTTAATCTGCACCATTAGTGAAATCTAAATGTTGAGTAAAAGTGATGTTATGAACAGTTATGTGTGGGATTTAATAATCTACTTTAAAATAATCTTCTAATGCGCTACTGTCTCAATGTAAACAAACACCTGCACCAATAGATATTAATTAGAAAAGATAAACTGAATATTTTTACTGCGATTAGTTCATATTTTCACTTTGGCTGAAATAACAGCGCCGAAGTGGTATAAGTGAATTTTAACGTGCTTTACAAATCTTTATCGGATCTACTTTTTTCGATTTCTCACCTGTGATTCACTCTCCGATTACCGAACAGGGAGTGTATCTGGCTGATGATGAAAGAAGTACAACTTACCGCAAACAAGGCGTTAAACATAAACTTTTCTATATCTTCTTTTTCTCTTTGACTATAAGAAGATGAAATGATTTAAAATCCTGAGGTGAACTAGGTAACATTGCGTACAATTAATTTCTTACCATTTAGCCACCAATCCAGTGGAAAAAACACCATTTAATGTCATCACACCGAACAAAATTTTGTGAAGTTACAGTTTTAAAAATTAAGCGGTTCATCTTTGTTGCAGACAGACATGTACGTGGGCTTCAACCTGATATAATAAAAAGATCACTGATTACATTAAAGATCAGCAGATTATTTTAAAGCTTTAACCTTTTAACTATTTCTACAAACTTTTAACATCAACGATGCATACATAGGAAACAAATCTTATCTGCTATGATTCACAAACCCGAGCATCCCCCCTCCACCCGCTTTTTCCTGCTTCAGTAAAACACAATGCTTCAAATCATTTCCTCTGATTAACGACGGCGCAAAATCATTTCATCAAAACTAGACGAGCGAGATTAGATGGGACGCAAGCAATCATGTTTTTTAATTGAACGTCGGACAGCGAGGAGGGAGGAGCCAGACACGAGGCAAGGGAGCGGATTCGTCATGGTCATTCCGATCACTTCCGTCAGCGGGCCGGGGTGTAAGGAAAAAAAAAAAACTTTGCATTTCTATCCAGCGATTATTTTTCAGAGTGCAGCGCGATAGGTTAACCGGAGCACGAACAGCTTTGTGATATTTGTGGCTTCCGAGAAGATCGGAAGTCTGTGGCAGGTCCGAGCCTGCACAGGGAGTGACGGGAAAACCGGCATCGCTAAACACTCCCACGTCAAACGCAAACACCAGGAGGACGCGAGGTACTGAGCTCCGACAGCTGTGTCTCGAAAACACTGCTGTTACACATGCATGCCTGCACGCTGAGACTCAGGAAGGCCTCCGCTTCGGCTATTAATACTTTCTGCTGCGCGAGCCGGAACATGAGGAAGGAGCGTGGACGGGCGCTAAAACCCCCAGCTCGGATTTCACACGTGGGTCTACAGTTTCATTCCCGGTCACATTTTCACAATTTTCAAAATCACCAGGCTGCAAAAAGATGAAGAAAAATGTGACGACTCGGGGGGGGGGGGGGATGGGGGGGGACTTTCCATTCTCACTCCTCCGCATACACACGGGTCATGGGGCCAGGCTACTGAGATCAGACTTCACACACACACACACACACACACACACACACACACACACACACACACTAATCAACAGCTCTAAATATAACCCCCTCCAAGCGAGTTGAAAAGGGGAAACACTAAACATGTGTGGAAAGAAACTCCTAAACGAGGCCGCACAAACTTTAAACTAGCTGTTAATGTGTGTGTGTGTGTGTGTGTGTGTGTGTGTGTGTGTGTGTGTGTGTGAGATGAATATGCACTTAAGAGGATTTCATTTCCAGAAAAAAATGTATATAAATAGTGGGTGGAGACAAAGCACAAGAAATCACAGATCATCTCCTCGACATCCACGCTTGTGCCTGTCCATCTTGTGTGATATTGCTTCAATAATTACCAGATTGCATTCAGAGCTAAACCTGCTGTCACATAGGAGGAGCAAAACATAACTTCAGGGTTTAACAGTACTGATTTGTGTAGCGTTGAATCGTTTCCGCCCAATCGCTGATTATTTTCCAATAAAAGCGCCACCCAGAGTGCTTTGTAGTTTAATAAACAGTAAGCATGTGATCAGCGGA
This sequence comes from Clarias macrocephalus, assembly GCA_011419295.1. Lineage (NCBI taxonomy): Eukaryota > Metazoa > Chordata > Actinopteri > Siluriformes > Clariidae > Clarias > Clarias macrocephalus. The sequence continues at coordinate 45,496 of JAAGKR010004737.1, read as the reverse complement.
ATACGTCAGCTGATCTTCCCAACTCGGCCTAAACCGCAGCATTTTTAACTTTTTCATTACGATTTCGAGAACAGGCATGAACTGTAACCTCGAGCACTGGGACAGCGGGAGGGCGTGGCGCGGTGTGAACCTGATGCCTGGTTGTAAAAATACCTCAGCGTTTGTGCAGTGGGCTTAAGAAGGGCTTTAGCGTATAATGGGGCTGGATCTATACCGAGGGCTCGCATCTGCTGCGCTAGAAACCTCACAGCAGCGCAGGGGGAGATCCATCACAGGTTTAAATACTCTCAGCAGCTCTTCCTGCGAGCCTTCCCCAGAAACAGAGTGCTAATCTGGGCCTGTTGCTGCCTGTCTCTCTCTCTCTCTGTGTGAGAGAGAGAGTGAGTGAGAGAGAGAGAGAGAGAGAGAGAGAGAGGTGATGAGAAGAGTCCCTGAAGACTCTCCAAGGGGCGCCGGTGACAGAAGGGGTGCCGGATACAGAAAGGGCGGGGCTTGAGAGACTGTAGGCACGGCGTACATACGCAGGCACAAAACACAGTCCTGCGCCGGAGACAAAACGCAGGACAAATTCCTCTGTGGATTGTTTGTGCTGAGAGAGCGTGCCGCAGCTCGGCGAATAACAGATGACATAATGCAGAGAACACACGGGTGTGCGAGAAGCGCTTTAGTTTCACACCCACCACGGCTACGGAGCAGCCGGGACGTTTAACTCAACTTGTATCATTTCATCACATAAACAAAGGCAACATTCGAGGTTTTGCAGGTTTCAGTCCTGCAGGGAAACCCTGGAAAACGTCTCAACGTGTCCTTAATATTTTACTGAATCTGTGTGTAAATAACTTTGTGAGACTAAAGTGAACAAAAAAAGTCCTTAAAGATTTACACAAAAAAAAAAAAAAAAATGGTGTAGTTTTTTCTACATTCTCACACACAAACACAAATCAGCCGTAAGTTGGGCAAACACTTAACCACAACGGAGCCGGTTTACATTTGGCAACGCCCAAAAAAAACTCCATAAAGGGCAAACCACAAAGTGTAAAAAAAAAAAAAAAAGGACGACGTGGACTCACTGCCTCCATCCTCCAGTGTTTTATTTCTTTTAAACTACAGCAGTTTGCCAACTGTGCTCATTACAGTGCTTTTTATCCCTTTGTAGTTACGCTGATGATGTGGAACGTCCCTGAGTCAGTTCCTGCTCTCACTTACGTTACAGCAGCTTGAAACAGAAACCTCAAACTCTGTGTTGAGGGTTTTTTGAAAACTTGCTCAGCATTTCAAAGACTCAAACATCTTCATTTTGCCGATCACACACACACACACGTTTATGAATCTGTTCATGTGGCGCGTCTGCTCTACAAGTCCCTGTGCTAGAGCTGTTGCCATAGAAACACTAACATGTCAGAAAGAATGTATAGGGAGCACAAAAACAACATGGACTTTATTATGATTTCTTCTTGGGTCTTGTGAAGATGATTACCTGGTCGTACTCCAGAGCCCCGGGGTACAGGGGCCAGCCCAGGAACAGCTCCGCTATCACACAGCCTAATGACCACATGTCTATGGCTTCACAAAACGGCAGGCCCAGGATGATCTCCGGCGCCCTGAGGGACAGAAACACAGCACATCAGAACAGGAATGGACGCTCACATCGATCTGAAACTAAACAATTATATTCATCACGTTTAGCATCTAAATACAGCTTCGGTGACCGCGCCTGTGCCTCGCAGCTTGGGTGGAACCTGGAACTAATACACTCCCGAAACAGGAGCGCCAACACCGCAAGCGAGAAAGTCCGAACAGGTGGAGTTTACACCAAACAGGCAGGAAGTCAGGACTCAAACAGCATTACTGATGGAAACATTAACCTGATATTTAAATGCAATCTGCAGAAATCTTTGGATTTATAAGAAAAAAGTTTACTTTAATCAAATGACCATGACGGCATGTTCGTTAAAGGCCACATTGTGGTATTAATGGACTTCAATAATGTACAATAATACACACAGTGGATAAATAATATTAAACAAACTGTGCTACTAAAATTACTATGAATAAACAATTTAACTATTACTGAGAAAACAAAAAAAAATTCTAAATGAAATATTACAAATTTATACATATGAAATGCTGAAAATCTCTAATGCATAAACTACACATTACTACTTGAGCTGCTATTTATGCAACGCTGCTTTATTATAGAAATGCTACTGAAGAAAATCTTAACAATTTAACTACAGAATCCTACAGGACAAACTATAAAAAGTCATTACTAACTACAAAAACATCCACTGAATTATACCAATTAAAACCATTAATAAAAATGGTTTTAATTCAATTATAAAATAACAAATGTACAGTGTAATACACAAATTAAATAAAATTTAAAAACCGTACAAAATAGCTGACAAACTGAATAATCAACTGAAATTAGTTATTTAAATTACTACACAGAATTTAAACTACACAGAACAACTACTGAACAAACTACTAAAAATGTGTCAATAAATTAACTAGTGAAAATGTGTTATTACTAGTGTGAATAGTGATATTCCAATAGTATTTAATAAACACACATTAAATAAACTGAATGGATTATATATAATTATTACAGAAATAAACTTGGTCATGTGACAAATAAAAAAAAATTAAAAAGTACAAATAAAATTTCTTCTAAAATAAAAAATCCAAAAGATCATAAGTTTGAGCTCTTATTAGCTCTGCTGCAAATAAATTCTAAATATTGTTTTTAAATACAATTATAATAATAAATAAACCTTTGAAGAAATCACATGCAGTTTCAGCGGCCACACGCGTTTGTGTTCCGCACTGGATGAGTGTTCTGAGCACATGGGCATTTCCCCCCACATTTATTTATTTATTTATTTATTTGCATACAACGAAAAGGACAGAGTATTTTGACGATGTTAATCCCACCGATCCCCACCCCAGGGGGGTTTTAGATCAGCCTGATCATGGGAGTGGAGTCACACACACACACACACACACACACACACACACACACACACAAGGTTGAGGGTGATGCAGCTCCACTCAGAGCTCGTTAGTGCAACCTGAACTGACAGCTTAGTGTTACTCGGGTTACTCCGGTGTCTCGTTACTTCTGGAAGCGCGGCTGCCTGCGAGCCTCCTACGGCGTGTACACAAAAGATGAAACCCTGTACGCCATGACTCTGCTGCCGAGCACCTCCACGCTTGCTTTCCTCACCTGACAGCCTCAAGAACGAGAACGGCAAGCTGGTAAAAAATGAACATGTGAGGAAAGGAAAAAAGACAAAAAAATAAATAAAAACTTCGCTAAAGTTGTGTTTTTACGCATCAGCTGTGATTTGCGTGCAATTTTATAACCATCAACTTAATTCAAAATACTTGTAAAAGTAATATATTTAGCACTCAGTTGTAGGAATCTAATAGTTTTTCACTTTTTTTGTCCAAAAATTTTTGTAAGGTTTTTTTCCCTCCTGATTTTCAATGTTATTTCAAACTGAAATACTTGATTTCATATTAGGGTTTAATATGTTGTTGACCCCGCCCCCTTCACAGCTATAACAGCTTCCGCTCTTCTGAAGGCTTTCCACATGGTTTAGCAGTGTATTTATGGGAATTTTTTATCGTTCTTCCAGAAGCACATCCGTGAGGTCAGACACTGATGTTGGACGAGAAGGCGTGGCTCTCAGTCTCCGCTCTAATTCATGTGTTCTTCCACACCAAACTCTCTCATCCATGTCTTTATGGACCTTGCTTTGTGCACTGGTGCGCAGTCATGCTGGAACAGGGGCCGCCCCCAAACTGTTCCTACAAAGTTGGGAGACTGAAATTATCTTGATAAGCTGAAGCATTAAGAGTTTCTTTCACTGGAAGTAAGGGGCCGAACCCAATGAGTGAATAACAACCCCACACCAGTTCCAACATGACTGCGTACCAGTGCACAAAGCAACGTCATGGACCGTCGCGGTTGTAGAACTCTCCGTCCATTCAACATGACTGAAACATTGAAACATTGCTGACGAGGAAATACAGCGGACACTAGGACAAGTCCGGGATGCCATGTTTGGGTGAGGGCCCTGTTGCCACGTGAGCCATGTGGGTGGAGCTATAAATATGGCAGATCACTGATTGGCTAGAGTGGCTTTTTTTCAAAAGGGTGGGGGGGGGGGGTTCAGAGTGAATTTGATCTTCTGGGGCGTAGCGACTGTCCTGATCGTTTCCCTGGAATTGTAACATATGAAATTAGATTTGTGTAAAGAAGGATGAGACAAATGTAAAATCTATTGAAAGTGAACAAAAAAAAAAATCGTTACTTAGATTTCCAGTTTAGTTGCTGAATTTTATACTCGCACTTCTGACACAAATACACCGTGCGAGCGGATCTTACAGTGCCTCATTGGAAAGCTGTTAAAATCAAAACTACATTCTCACGACAGGTTGTTGTGCGAGCACCATGTTTTCTTATATAAAAAGCATGATGTTGATGTTTCTAAACAGAATGTTTTTATTTATTAACTTCAGAGTTTTAATGCATGTGTTGAACAATAAGTTTTTTGTTTTTCAGGATCGTGATAGATTATAATCTCTGCTAGGTGTTTAAGAGAGGAAGTGTGTATCAGTGCAGGCTTAGATGAACCATTTTCTGTAAATGAAATCATTAGAACAAATGTTATCTATACATTGTTATTATAATATATTATTATTATTATTATTCACTACTCACTGTTTTTTTTATGTCTTATTATGTAGATGTGTATTTGTTGATTTGTTTTAGTTCACCGTATCGATATCTTTTCAGTGTTTTGAAGTGAAAGTGCTGTACAGTTAGCCACAGAGAGGAAGTGGAGAGCAGTTTCACAATGTGTTTACAATTCCTCATAGAAGTAAATCATTTTCCAGAATGGAAGTCATTTAGTTTATGTTAGCTGAAACACACATCTTTTCTTAAACACAGAGTTAACTATTGAGATTCCCTGTAACGGTACATAAAACATCTCAAACTCCCATTTTCGCACCAAACCGCAGTCTGTGTTTTTTAGCAAAGAAAATCTTGAACGGATTGTAAACACATCGAGTGAATCATCTGTGTTTACTCCGGACAGACTGCATGAAGGGGCGGTGCACACACCCAACGGTGGGCTGTTTAACCCCGTTATTAGGCAACTACACCCGTCCTTGTACTGTTCACACACTGTCCAATAGAACCTAAGCACAATTTTTCCTACAGACACGTTAACCAAAAGTAAAGAAAAGTTAATAAATAAATAGATAGATAGATAGATAGATAGATAGATAGATAGATAGATACCGCCACCTCATGAGTCATTAGTTCATCAATTAATTATTTATTTAAGAAACTGATAGCTATACAACTAATTAATATTTATTTAAAATAATACAGAAAAAAAACATTATACACATATAAATATATAAAATAATGCTTTATTGTTTCAGTGGTTCTCAACCCCAAGACGTTTTTATGGCTTCCCTGATCCATCACACCCATTTCAATTAACAGGAGGCTAATAATTAGCAGATTAGTTTAAATCAGATGTGCTGGGGACACTGAAACGTGCAGGATGGATTGTGCTCCAGGACTCCAGGAGTTGAGAACCACAGCTTTCTACCACTCACAAAAAAAAAAAAGAAAAAAAAAATGCCCCCAGGACCGAAACGCAAATTTAATCCTGCTTTAGTAAACTGACATGTTGCCTCATATTACGGATATTAGTGATTAATCATGAGCTGATCGTTGACCCGAGGAATTTTACTACCTGACAATGTTTTGCATAATTTTTTTCTGTCACTCACATATGATATTATTTTGTACATCACAAGAGGATGATGCATTTCTAACAGACTGGCTTGTGAAAAGAACAGAGGAAGAAAAAAAATTATAACTGGACACACATTTAAAATTATTCATGATTAATCAATTATCGATTGTTACGAGATCGGTAAGAACGGTCAGTTAAGAAAAATGTGAATTACAAGTCGAGTTACGACTATCTACTTCCTCTCACCAATCTATAACGCTCATCTGTATGTCACGTGTGGTCATCTGTGACCACACGTGACATTCTGCTGATAAACTAATCCGATCCGAACAGGAAAAATACACTGAACTGTATTCAGCAATTAACTGAGATATGTGATGAACTCAAACCTTCACCGCATCACTTTAATCAAACGTGTACTCGGCTATTTATTTATTTATTTCCTTTCAGCTTTGTTGCATTGGAACCCTAAAAAAAGCGGACCATCGTGTGGTTTAATCTGTTTATCTGTTGCGTGCAATGCAGCAAAGAATTTTAAGGTTAATTCCCATAGCTGCGCCAGAGGAAATGACTCCTCTTTTAGCTTTTTCCTTTTTTTCCCCCCCTCAGACAAAATGTAAAAGCAGAAATTGGAGAAGCTGCAATAAACCAGCATCAAGATTACCATCTTTTGAAAAGCTTTCAGATAGAAATGATCAAACGAATGGACTGTTAGAACAGACCTCAGAAATGATGCTTAAGTTCAGTAATAGTCATTTTCTTTTTTTTTAATCCTCTTTTATCTGTGTGCTGTGTAGTACTGGAGGATAGTCGTCCATCAGATTAGCGCTGTGTAATAAAGGCCACTTCTGACATCCTGGGCAACTTGCCTGCGCTCATTTTAGTCTCTGCAGCCTGCCAGCACCATGCTCAGCATTTTGTTTCTTTAACTTGTGCTCGACACATGACGCCTGGAGACTCCTACAGAAGTTTATTACACCTTCTTCAAGCGAGGAATAATCCTGCAATCCAGTTCACAAAAGTTCCAAGTTGATTTTATTTATCCGAGGTCCTGAAATCTCCAAGTGTTCCACAGACGTCCAGGGCGTGTGAATGATCTCAGAAATTTATACAGAGATCTACATCTGCAGGATCAGTAAGGACAGATTGTATACACAAAGTCAACGCTCAGTCGTTAAGAGTTAACGCGCAACGCTGAGCAGACTTGATTTTAAAAGCAAAATAGTCAAACTTGGAATTCCGGTTATTATTGGATAAACATACCGTTATAGGAAAATAATCCATGCCATATTGGCGTGATATCGACTGACACACCCACGCTGAAAAGCAAGGAGAACGAGTTTACATTTCTTTAAAAAAAATGTAAAAAGGAAAAAAGTAACTAAACTAGTGTGAGAATCCAGCAATTCTGGATACGATCACGTTACACGCCACATCATTTCCGAAATACTGATTTTTTTGTTCAAATGGGATTTGCACGTCATGACGCTTCATGGTTTATAATTGGACGCAGGGCAGATGGTCCTCTAGGAAAGGACATGACCCCAGGACCCTACGTGCATTAATCCTGTAGGAATACGGCTTTTAGTCAACTGGCATGTCGCCTTATATTACGAATATTGATGATTAATCATTAATTGATCATTGGTGTGAAGAATTTACCTCAGGGACATTTTACTACCCGACAATGTTTTGCATAATATTTTTCTGTTGCTCACAAATCTATTAACTTGTACATCACAAGAGGAGTCTGGCTTGTGAATAAGCAGACGATACGTCTCATCTCAAGTAATCTGGGTTACAACACATCAGTTAATCGTTTTTTTTTTTTTTTATTCTTTCCATTAGTTCTTACTTTCATAAGATATATAACATTTTCTATCTGAAAGCCATTTAGGACCTTCTCATCTTTAAATTTTAGTAACTGATTAATAATTACAAACATCATGCCACATTGTAGAAATCTGTGTGTCTCCACATGTCGGTACTGTAGCTGTAGTTAAGGAGACCTGTACGGTATGTCCTGGAACATGGTGTGTATCACTTGTGTATCCATAATCTGATATTTTTGTCTCAGTTTCAACACTACAGCAGATCTGTAGAGGATAAATGCCAGATATTTCCATCGGTCGATTTTAATTCCAAAGTGAATATGATGAAAAATCGTCGCTTTCGTGGACTGAATCTCGGCTGAAATCACTGTCGAGTCACTTCTTGGGAATTCATGGAAAAAGCAAAAAGCCAAATCTATTTTCCAAGAATTGGTAAGAGATGAAACATCCGTGAGAGCAGCTCTGTCCTGGAAACACCAAGCAAAATGAGGGTGATCTGACAAAAAATCTGGTGATTTAGTTTTTGATTCATGATTATTCTCCTGGGTTTGACATTGATGTCAGGATATTTAAATAATAATGCTGTTCATTATGTCACACGTTCATACAACCAAGTAGAGGAATTTTTTTTACCTGCAAATTCCCAACCAACCTTTAAAATGTCCCATGAAGAACTCTTCCTGTGAGCGTTTTGACAGAGTGAGCGTATGATACACACTCCTAATTAATCAGCCATTGTTTTCTTTGAAATATTTTACCGTTTTTTTATGCTTCTTCTGACAGGAACAGGTTTCTAGCCTCCTAAAGAGTGCAAGATTTTAAAGCATGTAGTCATATACGCTACATACTGAAGCAGCTTAATGTTTCATTTTCTTTAAGTAAATCACAGATGAAAAGTTTGCGTGGAAGCCTACAGCAGATCATTTACCATATTTGTTATTTGTGTGTATTTAGTGCTTGTAAATGTTCCTGCGCTTTTATAGATTGAGAAGGGAAAAAAAATTACAGCAGAAACAAGTGAGAGCAAAAAAAAAATTAATAAATAACAAAAGGATGTTGAAACCTCATGAGAGGAACAACCACTTCCGGTTTTCTTCTAAAAGCCAGACGAGACGAGAAAAGGAGTTCTGCTCAGCACGGGACGTCTCACCCTGTCTACAATCTTAGAATATAACCGTGACATCAGCTGCAGAAAAATGTCCCCACAGCGCTCTCTCTCACACAGAGAGCAAGAACCCGAGCCGCTTTCATCCTCCCCTTTCTTCTCGGCAACAAAACCCTCTCACCGATTTCGGAGAACTCTCGCTCCCCTCAGCGCCATCGCTCACACTCAAATTAAACAAATCATTGGGCGAATTCGTCAGTGACCTAGTCACGGCACAATGATGCAGATCGTTTTGTTTACTTGTTTGCCAGCACAAGCAGGTTTACGCAGGCTCTCATGAATGAATGATGAGGCCGAGTTTCAATCTGCGGCTCGGTGCACGAGTGAAGACACAGAAACCGTGAGGACGAGCCGAGCAAATAACAAAACACAACTGCCGAGCTTGACAACCACACGTCATCCCCATCACAAACCGTTTGTCTAACTGTTCTCAAACACACATACACACATGCATACATACATACACGAACTATTAAATCAATCAAAATCAGACTCTCAAATAATAAGATTATGATTATTGATTTTCCACTAGATTCAACTGCACTAATGTTCACTCTCTCCGATTCCAACAGGTTTTGAAGCATGAAAAAAGTAAATGCTGTGCTGATTGTTTAAATGTCGAGTCTTGTACAGGTAGTCCCCGACTTACGTACATTCCACAGATGGACCGAGGTTGTACGAACATTCGTAGATGTGAACAAATCGCGGAAGTAGCTCATGTGTATTGTACGAAGAAAATTAGACACTGCAGTGCAATATTTACAATTACATACAATATATTTAGTGTGTAAGTGAATGTATAAAAAGTCCAGGAAAATAGAAAGCCTCTCCAGTTTCAATAAATTAGCCTGTGAGCACGATGATTGAAAATGTCTATCCTGTAATTCTGAATAATTTCAAATGCTAAACAAAACAAGGTTCACAGTGCAATACAGTGGAAAACAGCTCTGAAACTAAATGCCGGAACAGAACTCGTTTGTAAGTCAGGGACTACCTGTAATCTGTGGGTTTTTTTTTTTGTTTGCACTCCAGTCCAGAAGGTGGCAGTATTACATCAATAGCCCATAAAATTGTTGACAATGACATTTAAACTAAAACTAAAAAAAAAAAAAAAAAACAGCGATACTCTCACAAAACACGAGTATTTGCAAAAGATGCAATCGGTTTGTATTTTCTGCTAAATCTGTGGTGTATTCTTAACAAGTTTGTTAATTTAAAACTAATCAACATTTTGCAAAAAAATTAAAAATATATATGAAAAAGGATTAATCAATTCTGAATCAAAAACTAATCCACTGATTCAACTTGACTACATAGAAGTGCCAAAACACACAGTTCCTCGAGTGTCCACTAGGGGCTCTCCGTAAAAACAAGTCAATTTCAGAGGTGAAATTTTTTATGTACGTCATCAGTTAAAACTATATTAAGCCATGAAATCATGCATAGACAGAGTGACCGTCAAACCGCTAGCCGTATGCTAACCAGCTAACTGGAATTGCTATAATTCAACTTAAAAAGAGAAATGCAGAAGTTGACACAGGACGATCAATCAAATGCATTAACATATAAATTAACATTATTCACAATAGCACCTAGCTAAGCTAAGCTAGTAATAATCCTAGCTAGCTGGTGTGTATAAGTGTGTAATGTTAGATAAAGTCAAACATACACTTGAATGTTATTTTACACAAACAAAGAAGCTGCATGCACACCCACATCTTTTGAGACATTTTATGGCAAAGCTTCAACTAAAACTCTGAAGGACTTCTATGCCGTTCCAGCAGAAGATGATCAGTCGTCCTTGGTTATTATTTAGAAAACCATTGATTTGGGTTCACTACATTTTTTCCATTACTGCATATGAATATCAGCGATGTACCAAAGTCATGAAATGGAATGAAAAATTCAGAGCACGACCCCTTTAAATCAAAGATCTGGCATTAAACTGTGACAAAATTTAATCCAAGCCCCCACCTCACCCTCACCCGACACCTATGGTGCTGGCTTTCTGCATCCCACCTTCTAATAGCAGTGTAAAACAGCTGACTATTTAAGTTGGTGACCTTGACCGAGAGCCGGGGGCGATGTCTCCAGCATGCATTTCATCCTGACTCGTTTCACTCCAACTGCCAGCGCACTTCACCATCTATAGAAGTCAAACTGCGCTGGCGAGCCTCCCGTCGGCTAATTTTAGGCAGCTCGGCTCTCTCCGACCCTCGTCACAACCCCCCTCACCCACCCACCCTGTCCCTTTTCCATCTGTATGTTTGGGTGTTTACGCTCGCTGGAGAAGCAGCAACAGCAGGCGTTGCCCGATCATCACCAGCGTGCCACATGCCAAGATTTTTCGGCAGGAGGTTAGAAGAAGCGACGCTCAAAGTCTGAGGGCCCCCCCCCTGCACAGGTTATAAAAAAAATAAAATAAATTAAATTAAAAAAAAACAGAAGCAAGACCGTATCCATGGATATAAAATGAAAATATTATGGGTAAATATAAGACTTGTCAATATGAAAATAGTGATCATGTGACATGAAAATTTTGTTACAGCTTATACGTTCAATTTCCTTTCTTTATTGGTTAGGATTTCTGCTACATCGCCCATCCCTTGGCATCCTCTCTAATGAAGTTCCTGTGTTGTTCAGAGAGCTCCCAGTAAGGACATGTGCTCTGCAACTCGGTGCTCCATGTAAACATTCTCACAGGACTGAATCCCTCTTTCAGACTAACTGGGTCAGTCTTGATTATGTAATATATTTCAGGTTCATTTTTCTTAACTGGAGGAATTAACACAGACCTGATGTTCATACTCAGCCTTCACAGCACATTTTTCACTATATAAATAAATAAGAAAATCTGCCCGCTTTTGCAATAAAAAATATTTTGTAAAAGTTTTATATTGAATAATTATGGCCCAAGATTTTGGGAGTATTATTGTCCTTTTCATACAGACATTTGTTCACGTTTGGGCACGCGTGAAAAAAAACCCCACAAAACAAGGCACTGGGATCACAAAGAAAAAAAAAGTCTTGGATGTGGACGCGGGCACGGCCCTTGGGTTCGTCTGTGACATTGTTCTTCTTTGTTGTTGACAACCGGTTTCATCTACTGTACATGCACCAAACCTGATCTGTTTAACAGACAACCTCCACAATCATACGTTCAACAAGAAGTCAGGCATTTTCATTTTAATAAGTACATGAATGACTTGTTTAAGGTTCAGCAGATTGAAACCGAATTTAAATAGCAAGACACTCCAGGCTCACTGTGCTCCAACAGGAAGTGTAGCATAATTATACTAAACACTCTGCAATGTGGCCCAATGTTTCTGGGGATTTTTCCCGATTTTCTCCCTAGTTTAAGGGACTAATTCCCACCCGTCGTCAGGGCACTCACACACCGCTCGCTCACACACCACTGGGGTTGGCAAAACACAATCGGAGGACGGCGCTATCCGCTCCTTCGGCTTGCGTGAGCTCGCTGACGACTGTCACTTATAGCAGCGATGGATGTTAAAGTGCCTCCCATCCTTTCCCTCTGAGAAAGTACAGCCAATCGGCTTATTCCCGGCCCCCAGCTAGGGGAGGAGCCTAAGGCATCACCCGGGATTCCTCACGATCTCCGGTTGATAGGGCGAGCACTTTACTGTGCTGGAACTCGCTGATTTTCAGCTCGATCAGCCTCTCTCTCCAAACCACATGAGTGAATTAGTCTCAAACTCAATCACACACACTCAGACTAGTCTCAAGACGAGCACTAATTGGTATCAAGACAAGCTCACTAGATGTTGCGCGTCCCTGTTTGTTCAGTGGATCCACCTGTGCGCTTTAAACATGCTCAAGACTATACTAAAGAGGTATCTGTTGTATTTAAAATGTGACGGTTCCTTTTTAAAACCAAGGTGGCGCTCTAAACTACTCCCACACTTCGTTTAGAAATAACAATTATGGCGGATGACAAACACGAGCTGCTCAGTTAAATGCTAAAATCGTGTGTTTGATGTTAGTTCATGTTTTTGATGATAACACTTGAGTTATGACTCAACATTTTTTTTTTATCATTTTAAAGTTTTATGGTGTTAAAATTGAATTGGGATATTAACTATTGAATTGGGATATTAACTATTGAATTGGGATATTAACTATTGAATTGGGATATTAAAAAAAAACGTGATACAGAAGCGCAATATTAATGGAGTCGGCATGTCAATACATCATATCGAGTGATTCTCGTCCCTGTGGTATATAAAAATTATATGTAAATTATATAATTTTTTTAAATCAACATTTGGAACTCGGTAAATAAATAACCAAGGACTTAAAATGAAGGGAAAAAAATCTAAATTAGAATCTTATGTTGCTAAAGTACAAATGTGCCTTCATTCCGTCAAGAGTGGGCAAACGTTTGCACACACCTCAAACAAATAAAGACAGAAACTACTGTACCGAAAAAGTTAAAACCTAAAAAAAATTTTACATGGACAAAAACTCATTAAAAAGGAATGTTGTTTAAATTCAATACGACATCAACATAAAGTTTGCTTTAAAAAGTTATTGCATTTTTTTGTCTTAAAAAAAAAAACCCTATTGTGCTGAAGAATGTTTTCAGAAACACTGCTTCCTTTCCCATACTAACAAACTATAACCCCCTCCTACCCTACCCCCCCCCCCCCCGGCAGCCGTACTGTTTCACAGAGTTGGTATGTAGTTCCTGAATAGACAGGATGTTTGTCAAAGATGATGTTTCCTTGCCAGCAATTTTACAAGACATCAAATGTTTTATGACCTGATTAAAATTCAATTCAAAAAAGGAAAAGAAAAAAGCGCTCCTTAATAAATAAGTAAATAAATAAATGTGTATTTTTACTGTGAAGAACACACACAAATTTGGATTCAACTTTATATTTATGTTGCAGTTTCTAATATTTAGATACAGAGTTGTTAAAATGATCGTTAGATTTGTACGATGTACAAATTTAAATCTCAAACAATCCATAACATGACTGGCTGCTTACAATCAGATGTAAATCAGAACGTATTTTAACTTCAAAACAACATATAAATACAGTAAATAAAATGAATCCATACTAGGGCTGTAGCTATCGAATATTTTAGTAATCGAGTATTCTACCAAAAATTTTTATCAATTAATCGAGTAATCGGATAAAATGTACTTTTGCTTAATTAAACAGCAATGTAAAATATATAAGAGAAACAAAGATTAATTGGTTTTCTTTTTAGAGAAATCTAATTGTACTTTTTAAATGCATACAGCATTTTATCAAAAATAAACATTGTCGTCATTATTCACAATACAAGGAATAGCTTAAAATTGACTACGATGAATTAAGTGTATTACAGTGCCATACATTCTTATTTCAAAAGCATTTTCTCAGATGCAAAAACTAAAAAAAAAAAAAAAGGGTATTTCAAATGCTTGTAAAGTATCAAAAAAACTAAGGCATACTTTAAAATAAATTTTTATCGCTCCCTTCCATTTTGCAGCCAGCAACAGAACGCTCCCTCAAATCAAATCAATGCACAGCTTGTGCGTGACATAAGCGCTTCTTCTTGGTCTGCGTTCACTGGTGACTTGCATCCGGAAGAGCGCTGTGTCACGCCAAACAAATAATTGCGCGAAAACATAACGCAAGCTTTTAAAATTAATTAAAAGAAGCTTCGAGGCAGAAGATTTTTCCTCGATCATTTTTGTAATAGAATTACTCGAGCAATCGTTTCAGCCCTAATCCATACCCATACATCAATACAGACAAAGCAATCTATTATGGATATTAATGGTCACCGTCACTGCAACAACATCCCATAAACAGCACGCCATCACTGATATACTGCAGCTAGGTTTACGATTAGGGCTGGGTGTTGGACTTCGATACCTTTCTAGCTTCAAGGCACCAACCGAATTACCATTCAAAATTTGGACACGCCTTCTAACTCCATGGTCATTCCTGAATTTTATTTCTTTCTAAAGTGTAAAACAATGCTGAAGGCATTTATCCAAAATACACAATAATCTCCTTTGAACAGTTGATATTGAGAGGTATCTGCTCTTCCTCATCTGTAAAGCTTCATAACGGCTCTAACCTGAGATAATGGTTGTTAATTGGTGATTTCTGAAGCTGGTAACTTCTCTGCAGCAGAGCTAAGTTTTGGTCTTGCTTTTCTGGAAATGTCTTCAAGAGAGATAGTTTCATCATGGAGCTTGATGGGTTTTGCAAATGCACTCGACACAATACTGTTCTTGCAAGAACTGTTCCAGAACGGCTGACCTTCATGCTGTTTCTGTTGTTACTTAATTAATGTAGTTTGTGTTATTTTAGAGTTTCGAAATCTCTAGTATTGTTCTAAAAAATAGAAAATAAATAATTAAACAGAAAACATTGAATTAGAAAAGGTGTCCAAACATTTGACTGGTGCTGTATATAAAAAGGAAATTGCCATCCACAACATTAATGAAACTCCTGAATGAGTGTGTGGGATAAACGTAGGAGCAGAAAGTTGCTCCGGGTTCGACGGCAAGAGGAAGAAACCACAGCCATCATACTCTTCTTGCTCAAGTTCACATAATATTAAAACTTTTTTTCCCCCCCATCTTTAGTACAAAGCATGTAACATACTTAAAGTCTAGGCGAAAGCTTATAGGTCTATTGACCAAGCTATGTATTTGTTCTTCTTACAGGAATACTCAGCTTGTCAGTATTAGCTTTCTGACACCTGATAGTTCCTTGCCACTGTAAAACAAGATGAGATCTAGCCAGCAAGATGGCAGTGTTTGATGGACAAGTGAACACACATCAAGACACTGCAAACGCGAAATCAAACAAGCCATCTATAAAAACCTTCGAACATGTGCAGCTTAGCTGTTTTGTCGCTACACATGTTGGAGGACCCATGCATTATAACCTTATATTCAGACATACCTGTAGTACCGCGACTGAAGATACGTGGAACAAACAGCTTTGGAGACATGGCTGGCAGAACCAAAGTCTATAACTTTCACCCGGTACGGCTGCCGGACAGGATCCACAAGCATAATATTCTCAGGCTTCAGGTCGGCATGGATCAGACCCATGGCCTTCAGCTTCTTTAGTGCGGTAGCGACCTGCTGAAGAATGGGCCGTATCACCTTTAAAGGCAGCGGGCTGAACTTGTTCTGCTTGAGGAAATCATACAGGTTCTGCTCAAGCATCTCGAACACAAGGCAGGTATGGTTACGGTGCTGGAAGCACTCGAAAGCCCGCACCAGGTTATGCTCGTCTGCGTTCTCTCCACTCAGACGAGCCAGGATGCCGACCTCAATCTGGCCCTGCCGTGCGTAGGAGGGGTGATTTTTCAGGATCTTTACCGCCACCACCTCGCCGGTGCCTCGTTTCCAGCATTTGACCACCTGACCAAAGGTACCACGGCCAAGGAAGTCCAGCACCTCATAGGTATTCTTCATTGAACAAAGCACCTCATGTTGCACCAGCTGATAGTCACCATCTCCACCGCCAGCTCCACCCCCTTGTTTCACTGGGCCCGCTGCTACAGCTGCCGGGACTCCAACTGGTGGGTTCCCCACATTCGTTTGCAACATTGCAGGCAACATTGACAGATCTTCCACTATCTGCATGGCGTTTCCCTGGTTCTCCAGCTCCTCGCTTTTACGTTTCAAACCACATCGCTGGGAACCATCCGCCAAGTTAGAACTACAGCTGTCTTCTTCCTTGTCCTCGTCGGCCCCGCCACCAGCAACTCCTTCGCCCCCACTGCTCCTGTTAGCCTCTCCCCTGACCCCTCCAGATGCCCCTGTAGCTCCACCGCTGCTCCTGCCTTTTTCCAGATGTTGCAGCGCTTTGCCCTGCAACGCAACACCTCTTTCTTGGTGATGTGCCGCTGCACTGGTTGGTTGTCGCTGTACACCTTGTACAGCGACAGTCCGCACTGGAAAGTCCCCACGGTTTCTGACCCCTCTAAAGTCCCGTGTCTTGTACGTAGGTGCAAATTTTGTTGGCTGTCCAATACCAATGGTTCTACCATTCAAAAAAGTCAGTGGGAAGGCCCTCTCGTGGTAAACACAGTTGTTGGGTTCGACTTTGAGTTTCTTCACACTGCAAAAGGCACTTGTCTGAGTTTGAAAAACATGTGGTGGGTAGACCAAGACTTGTGAGGCCATACCTCAAGAGAAAAAGAGAGAAAAAAAAATTGAGTTAGTACATGGGTCATCACAACATTAAACATATAAACAACTGGAAAGTAGTGAAACATTTTTCTTGTGACATTTTACTTTTAACCCACTCCAAAAAAAAATGTTTAAAATGGCATGGCTCTTTTTTAAACTCTTGCAAACTCAGCAATAGCCTTCGTTCACCATCCCTTTATCCTGGTCAGGGGTGCTGGATCTAGCGCCTACCCCAATAACATTGGAATACTGATCTTTTGCAGACATGTGACCAAAGGTCTGACCAAATTTGGGCTAATATTGAATTTTTTTTAATTAACTAATACTGACATTTGAAGGTTCCTAATTAGTAGATAACTAACTGATCTGGAGTTGAAAATCAAACAGTGTTAAATGGAAAGCTAGTGCACTGTGTAGGGTGTGGAATCCCTTGTTCCACACACCAAATAGTGACCTTAATCAGGAGTTAGGAAGGGATTTAGGATTGAGCATTGTTTTAGAAGTTAGCTATCTTTGTAGCTTACAAAACATGACATAGACGGTGCAAAAAAGAACAGCTTAGAAGCAGTTGGTAAGGAGACGTGGTGGTGCTGTTTCAGGTTACAATGTTGTGACTGTGGGCTTTAGCACTGGCATCCGGTGGGTAACAGCCCTTTCCCACTCCAGAAATGGATGGAACCATATAGGACAGACATCATGTGCCAAAGGTCAATACCCTGGTTGGAAAACCAGTCTACCACAGAGCACCATGGACACCATCACCTAGGGTATACCTGAACTCCACTCCTATCCAATAAAATTATGACCTTTCAATCAAGGGTCAAGTCTACATCTTCGAGATTTTAGTTTTTTTTTACCTTTTAGTTTTGAATTTTGCCAGAACTTAATCCAGACATACTCCTGATCACAGACCGTCAAGTACATGTTGTCTTGCCACATTAATTAAAAACCATAGTGATGACCGAATGCATGGTATCATGGAGTAAATCCAAATCCAATAGATGTTATTGTCTTTTAAACACATCAGAAGCTATCTAAAATAATTGACTTTGGATGCATCATAAAATTCATGTTAAATGTTCCTTTTATGAAGGGGATATCTGCGGTCCGATCGACTCCGTACAGAAAATCTGTGGTCCAACCTGACTCCATAAAAGACATCTGCACTCTGATCTACTCCATTCGAGATATCTGTTGTCGGAGCTTCTCTATATAATACATCTGTGGTCTGATCTACTCTGTACAGGAAATTAGCAGTCCAACTGACTACAAGATATCTGCGGTCCAATCTACTCCATACAAAATATCTGTGGTCCGATCTACTCCATTCGAGATGTCTGTGGCCTAAGATTCTCCATATAATTTATCTGCCGTCTGATCTATTCCAGACAGGAAATCTGCAGTCTGATATTGTCACGATATCTGATAGTCACGATATCTACAGTCTGATCTACTCCATACATTATATCTGTAGATTAGCTGCCAAGTGATTACTGTTGTTTAAACCTCCCGGTGGTGTGACGCACACGTCACATGCCTGAAAACGTCAGACGTTGGGGACGTTGTCCTTTTCACACAGATTTCGCTTTGCCCGTCATTACTCCTGTTCCTGACCCGATTCCACCTTCGTTCCTTTCAAACAGAACACAATGGTGGCGAAATATTCCTGCCTCGAACTGGCTGTGTGAATGGGGCTTATGTTTACTTTAAACAGTAGGAATCATTGTAAGGAAAGTTCCTGTGTCCTCATGTGACCTCAAGCTTACTAACTAGCTAGGAAACGGTAGGAAAAGGTAAATCAATAGTCAGGTTAAAGAAATGAGAGTCTATTATAATCGTGTATTGTTATTTAACAATGACATTGATTTTGTCTGTAAGAACGATTATAGAAGGAATCTTTAGGAACAGAAGCTAAATTACTTCACAAACATTCCACAAACTATAACCTGATAAAGTGTTACATCAGGTTGTTATATCGATTTATTAAATTTAAAAAATGCAAGGGTTGAAAAACAGCTGTGGTGTAAGAGGAGTAAAACACTGGAATGTTATGTTACAGGAAAACATGTGGTCATCCCAAGAACGCGATTCTTCTCTGGTGAGACATCCGGTCAGGGATTACTAGGAATTAAACTTTGAGGGTCTCTAACGGTTGCGCTTGTATCCCTCTTCGATGGTCTTTATTTTTACTAAACTGTCATTTTCAGAGGCAGCACCAGGTTGCTGTACTTCCACTGTTCTGACCATCCTGAGGGGTTTTAAAATTTGATCAAGGACTCAGCCAGCCTCATATCACTGTCAGGAAATTCTCCAAGCCTTGGGTGTTTTCCTTCTCAGGGTGGAGAGAGAAAACACTCACTGATTGTTGAAGATTTGTCAGCCATGTCCGGGTCTGGGGTAACTTTCAACCAGAGAGGCTGCAGCATTTCACGTTTCGTCTCAACACTCTCAAATTGGCTGAGGGGTGAGATTTTCACATTTTGGCCTGACCGTGAGCTTGTTTATTCAGTACAATTTTTTTTTTTTTTTTTATAATATAAGGAAAGTATTCATGAACATTAGAGGTGGAATTCAAGCGAGCATTAGAGGCGCAATTCAAGCACGCAATACAATATCACGTCATGTAGGTACTATTATAATTTTATTAATGCTAGCTAATAGTAACGGTTTGGTCCCCATGAATGGTTTAGGAAGAGTTTCAGATAGAAGAAAAAAGTGTGACCATGACGGATGATGCAGAATGACGAATAGTGATCCGTTTGTGTCGCCTACACTAGTAGAGGGACGGGAATCACCAATCCCCTGTCACGCCCCCTGATTATTGAACTGCAATTCAATAAGTATCACGGTTTTATAAATATCCCTACACAATATTACATTTCCCGTCAATTTTGTTACCTTCAAAAAAGTTTAATAGGTAATTAAATGAATTACTTACTTAAAGGTTACTTGTAACATTAGTTTTCTTACTTAAAAGCCAACCGCAGCATTTAAACACTACAAACTGACTTTACATACAAGAATTTAACATTTAACTAAGCAGAGTGTAACGGTCAATCGCTATAATTATTATTTCTAAACAAACTTAGCAAATAATTCACTCCTACCACACGGGATGAAAATGTGCAACTAGTTCAGAGAATTATATGGGAGCGTCAAGGTTTTGCCGCCACAAAAACCTCCAAGGTCTCGAACCTCAACTAGACAGTGAGCGCACGGTACTTCTAACGCACACAATTTTGACTATTTAGTCCTCATGGTGTTGTGAGAATGGTCTAAGTGTGTGCATTGAGTGGGTTTGAGCTCACAGAGTTTGAAGATAAAGGCAGATTTGATGCTTTTAATACAGAAGCAACTTTTTATAACGGGGTTAATGTAATTTTCTGGTCCTCCACTCAAAAGCGTCTGTGCTCGGTACAGAATCGTTTATATCGGAGGCTGAACGTAAAAATGAATAACGTAAAAATAAAACAAAAATAGATTTACAAAAAAAAAAAATAGATTTTGGAGTTTGAACTTGGAGGCTGAACCTTTTCTAAGGAAGTACTATTACTTAAGTACACAAATCCTTGTGTTATTAGAATACCTGCAGGCTCGTATGAGAGAAGTGTAGTGACGAGCAGACCGTTGGCATAATCAAAATAAAATTATTTTTATTCAAAATAAAAGCCAGTAAAATATTGGTCTTAAAAATAAGTTGCTAAATTAAATAAAACATTTTTAGTTTGAGGTAACTTTGCTTGTTTTATATTACCACTGTTTTAACTGTGCAAGTTATTTGAACACAGGAATGTCTACCGTCAGTAATTGTTGTATAATATTAAATGTGCCGCTAAAAATACAATTACTGCATAAAGGGGGTGTGACTGGTCCAAATCAGCACGACTCTGTAATCCACTCAGGGACATCACCAAGCAAGAGTCTCATGTTACGGGAGAAATGATTAACCAAACCTTTCAGTGTGTGTGTGTGTGTGTGTGTGTGTGTGTGTGTGTGTGTGTGTGTGTGTGGAAAAACTCCATCATCCTCGTGTCACCGTGCCTGAAAAGTTTTCTCGGTGAACCCCTAATCTTGATCATGCAGATGTTCCACCACATGACCTCACAAAAAGTGTGTTGGAGAAACGCGAATTTTGTGTGAATTTAAATAGGCTTTTTTTTTTTTTTTTTTGCAAAAAAGCCCAACTCTACATAGTGCATGTTTGCTGAACATTATGTTTCCAGATGAGTAAATGTGTAAAAGAAATGTGTGTAAGCGAGTCACGGCTGTGCGTTCTGCCTCACGTTTAATCAACGTCTGCTTTTGCTATCTGTTCATCTTTGCATGCGAGCAGCTACGATTAAACAAGATTGCACCGTTTATCCGGGTTGTTTTTATCACTTGTAAAGTAGGTCAGGTTGTTTGTGTGTGTGTGTTCCTCAGCTAAACATATTTACTAGTTAAACTTCACGGCTCAGTCATGCAGCGTTCCTAATGCACAGAAAACGTTGGGGTTTATTAGCGTCTTGTGCACATGATCCACTTCCCCGCTGTCGGGGAGAGCACTCAGCTCCCGCATCTCGTGGCTCTGTGCCGTTAAATTGTCCCGATTACGTCTGATTCACTTCAGATCCAGTTGCTCAGCTGACAAACTGCAGCGCGTGTGGTGAAAGTTCCTTTGTCTAATAAACTTCCACAGGCGTGTCTGGGTTCCACACGGGAGAACGTCTGAGGGGTTAAACAGTAGCGCAGGTCAGTTCAGGTCTCAAACCAAAACCACATCAAAGCCGTGATCAGGAATGTCATTGTAACAAAGGATGTGAGATCATGTAGCGTTGGATATAAATTCGCACAAGTGAATGCACACACTCGCACACACAACATGGCATTCTAAATTCAGGATCAAGCTAACAGGATTCAGATTTAAAAACAGGAACTAAAACACACTGTAATTAATAAATAAACATATTAAATAGGATTATTGCTTCTAGAAGGTCTGGTTTAAGCATTTCCACAAGAACTCATCACCTGGAATTTATTATTTGTTGATGAATCAATACATTAATTAGACCAGAGTTAACGAGGTGAGAGAGAGGAGGACTGTGTAACGTTTACATTTGGCTCAGCTTTAAAAATAGGGAAAAAAGATTATCGCGTGATTCAGGCTGCACTTCCTGTCAGTGAATGAACTCATTTTTCACAACTTGTGTGTGTGTGTGTGTGAGTGAGAGAGAGAGAGAGAGAGAAAGTGAGAGTGAGGGAGACAAATGCGACCTTCCTGTCAGCAAAACTGAACAAGTTTACCCCTTTTATAAAACTGTTGCCAGATAACCATACAAATAAACCCCCCATCAAAGTATGATTAATCAATTTACATTAAATTATGTAAATGTATCAGGAGTTTCCATAATGATACTTTCTAAAGAATTTTCTAAAAGATTTCTCTCACTAAAATAGCACAAAATTCGAGGTCTCTCCCTCTCTTTCCTCCACTTATTTTACATTTGCTAAAAACAAAGATTGAGATGTAATCTTCCCCTCTCTCTTTCTGTATTTTCATCTTCGTATATGAGATATAATGAACTGTAATTGAGTAAGCATTTTTTTAATCATATAATGTTTGCTTTAAGCTTTAAACTTTTTTTCCTGTTCTGGACAACAACTTAAAATTTTGTTTAAAAGCACTTTAGGCAGCTATAATAATAATAATAATAATAATAATAATAATAATAATAATATTGGAAATACATGAAAATAAACTTTTAATGTAATTATATATATATACCTGATAATACATAAATAATATATGAAAAATTATACAGTTCTATATTTCTTTTTTTATGTTTGAAAATAAAACTTACTTTAAAAGTGCACACCTGGCAGCCCTACTCGGACATGTCACTGTTACTTACACAGCGGTTTTACGCTCAATACACGCACGCGCCCTGCGCTCGCGCCCTACGCCCTCAGTCGATAATTATTAGCTCACGCGCCCTAACTAGTGCACTTCATATTCGGTTTCACGCGATTGGTCACGTGACCAGTTAGAGTTTATAAATAGCGCTTTAGCTCCTGATGAAGGCGACACTCGATAGGATTTATTTCTGTTTTAACCTCGTCACAGCAGCGAATAAGGACATTATTACACGCGTAACGAATCATACGTGTTTTATTAACAGGTTATAACAACTTCAGCACGTCTAAAACACTTGAATTAATCCACTCATATACAGATATGTTCGTGATTAATACGAATATGACGCATTATTTCCCCAAAAAAAGATTTTTACTTTTTAACACCGAAAGATTCAGAAGTCTGGATGGTTTTAAAACTTCATTTAAATGTTTTTGTTGCGAACTTTTGGCTAGGTGCGAAGTTAGATGCTAAGCTAGCTAGCGTTTTTTACGCTAATTCACGTCATCGGTTAATAATTCAAACTTGTCTTAACAGATAGCACATTGTGAGAATGTCATTTACTCTTATGGAAAGTAATAATGAAATATATTGCGCGGCATTTTGAAAAAAAATTCCAGTTAGCTTGTTAGCAATAAACACCGCGCTGTTTGATGTCGACTGTTGGTTTTTTTTTCCAAGCCGTTTCCCGGCAAGCCAAGCCTCCTTCACAATGATTGGGTAACACAGGTAAACCTGTCAATTAAACAGTTAATCCGGCCAATCCCAGAGTAGGACGCAGGATTTCAGCAGCTAATAATAGTACAGGGGCGGGGTTTGTTACAATACAGGTATGGAATAAAAATAAACTCGACAACAGGATGCTAGTCAGCTCCATACTCAGATCATGTGTGGCTCTGAAAACGGCTCACAGCCACACACACACACACACACACACACACACAAATAAGCTCTTACCTTCACGTAGTATAACAGTAGGTTAGCTCCAATGTTTCTCCGGACATTTTATTCACTCTTGTTATAACTCATAGCGGGTCCGTCTGTGTGCGCTGCGCTACCGTCTCATCCCGCACAGCTCGCGCCTGCTAATAACAGCACCGCCGTCTCCCTCATGTCAAACTCCACACACACACAAAGCTCTCTCACACACAGTTCCGGGCATGATGAGGCGGTACCGCGTGTCGGTGCGCTCGGCAGGGCGGCGGAGCCCCGTCTCTAACCGGGGAGCGAGCTCCGCTTCATCTTTGAGCTCCGATCCTCTGCGCTGATCTCACCGACTCTCAGTGCGCGACACTAATGTTTTGGAGTTTATGTCACACAGCTCACAGACCCGAGCAATCAAACACAGACTAATCGAACATACGCGGAGCAATCAAACGCAGAGTAATAAAACACACAGACTAAATAAACAGAACAATCAAACACAAACTAATTAAACACACAGAGCAATCGATGCATAGAATTCAAAAACATAAGATGTGTTCGGATCAGCCTGAAGTACACTGCTAAGTATTCTGAACAGTGTGGTCAGCCATGTTCAATGTGATTCCAACCTGCGGGGAGCAAAAATGTTCAGTACAAAGGGAACTACAAATGTGTAGGGAACGAGTGAAAAACAGGTCTTCATTTCACCACAAAAGGGAATGAAATCCTTCCCACCAGTCTCGCAGGAGCGTGAGAAAATGGAGCTAGAAAAAGGGATTTATATATTTATTATGATTATTATCGAGGATGACATCACATTAGTATGACACAATTTCAATTGTAAGTAGTATTATCAGTGGTATTATGTAGGCTAGTAATCTGTAAAAAAAAAAAAAAAAAATCTCTGTACAACAAATTATTATTACTGTTGTTATCTCACTCACTCATTTTCTATACCACTTTACCCTGTATACAGTGTGGAACGTATCCCTGGCTCAAACCTGGCTGGGAATCAAACCCAGGCACTGGAGGTGCAAGGTAACAGTGCTAACCACTACCAGAGGTGGTTAATAACGGGTTACATTTACTCCGTTACATTTACTTGGGTAACTTTTAGAAAAAAAAAAGTACTTCTATGAAAAGTTTTACTACACAATATTTTTTTACTTTCACTTGAGTAGAGTTGTGAATAAGAAACGCTACTTTTACTCCCCTACATTTGGCTACACTCGAATGGTTACTTTTCTAACCATTTATTCTACACATGCAGCTGGTAGATCTATATTGTGTACTGTGTGCCCATATATATAATATAATTTCTTTTCATAATGTCTTTTCACCAAAAACTTCACTAATTCTACTTGAGTAATATAATTTTAAAGTACAGCTACTCTTACTGGAGTACATTTTCTGGCTACTCTACCCACCTCTATTATCATTATTATTAGTAGTATTATGAATCAGTACTTTCTTACAAGTTATACACTTTTCAATAGCATATGTGTTATTATGGTATCAGTTTCAATAAACATTCAATATTTAATGTGCATAGTGTGGAATTTCCACAGCATTCCATTCCTAAGTGTGCTTCACAGGGTGTTCCCTATGTGTAGTTCCTGCCCCGTTTGCAGGGAATATCAGTGTAGGGAACTTACCTCGACAAAACTCCACCGTTCAGAACACCCTGTGATGTCACCAGATTATTGAAACATGTATTACTTGTAAATATATTACTGATTAATAATAATAATCAATTAAAGATGTAAAGAGATTTTTTTTACAGATTACTGGCCTATATAACACTAAGGACTTCTTGGTTAAAAATTTTTTTTTAATTTTTGTATCCTTTTAATACGTCATCATGAATAATAATGATAATAAATATATTAATATTTTTTTAGCACGCAATGACTTATGGGAAATTTTAAATTCCCTTTTTCTAGTGAAGTTAACACCTGTCATTAACTCGTTCCCTACACCATCCGCAGTTCCCTTTGAACTGAACATTTTCCCTCGTTGCAGTTTGGAATCACACTTAACATGGCTGAACACCCTGCGACAGATACACCTTTAAAATACGTTCCAATCGGCCTGAAGTACCCTGAGAAGTTTATACTTATTATATAACATATAGTATAAGCACAGACGGCACTTTCTCTGTATGTTACCGTGGTGACATAAGCACCTCAGATGCCTGTTTCTGCTGCTGGGGAAATTTTACAATACAGACATTAAATATTTAAAATTTATCAAAACAAACAATTATATCATTAAAAAATGTATACTACTGAAATGTGTATAACTTTTTATTTATAAATAATAAATAATTTAATTTACTTGACGTACAAATAAATTGTTGTTATTGTGCCGTTTTTGTATAGATTACTAGCCTATATCACGCTGAGGATTTATTGATTAAATAATAATACTTTAACACAATAATTTAAAAAATTTATGTCGTCCTTTATAATCATTTTGAGTTCCTTTTTTCGTGCTCCAGCCAGACACAGTGCCTGAATATGATTTTTTTTATGTACACTCCAACTACGTGAAGATCCATTGTTCACTAGTTCCCTACACTGTTCATGATTCCCTTTGAGCAGTTTCGCCCCCTGCAGTCTAGAATTTCATTTGTGACTGAACATGACTGAACACCCTGTGAAGTAAACTTACTTACATATAATAATCAAACACAGAGCAATCGAACATAGAATTCAAAGACATAAATTAGTCAGGGTATTTTTCTCTCTGTTTTTAGAAGGTGGGTGGATATTTTGTTTTTCACTTTTTTTATTTTTATTTAAAGGTTCCGATCATACAAACCTTTGCACAGTGCATTTTTTAAAAAATAAAGTAATATAACTGCAGTTGCAGTAAGACAGAATTAAATTAATTTCAGGGTACAGGGTGGTGGAAAAGTACCTAGGCTTTAAAAATAGGTAATAAAGTCCAAATTTGTAATAAAAATCTATTGAAACAAATTGTACATGTATGTTATTACATAGGAACATGAAAGCATGTCTTTTTCAACGTAGGCACTGTTACAGAGTCGACCAGTTTCCTCAAAGCAGTCTTCTGAACAAAGTGGTTTGGGATATTGCTGAGAATCTCCTTCATTCGTCCCTCCAAGTCCACCAGTGTGCGAGGTCTTGTCCTGTACACCTCCTCCTTTGCGTAGCCTCAGAGGAAAAATTGACACTTAACACTTGACACTTATGCAAAGTAATTATACTTCAGTATACCAGAATAACATCTGACAAAAATATTCAAAACTGAAGCAGCAGACTTTGTGAAAATTAATATTTGTGTCACTCTCAAAACTTTAGGCCACAGCTGTAAATATTAAACTTAACTGTTGTAGAACAACTGCCTTGCATGAAAAGTTTTTCATTTATACTACAGTGAAACCTCAAATTGCGAATGTTCCGCAAGACAAGCAAAGATTTTTAATAAATTTTGACTTGGAAAATGAACAAGTCTTGGTTTACGTATCATGTATCACGCATACGCTTCTTGTTTTGATGGCGAGCATTACGTGATCACAACTGAACCACCGTTTTTTCTCTCTCTTGCGCTGCGGAACTGTGGGTAATCGTCTCCCCTGCTCGGTCTTAGTGCGCGTCTCTCACTGGTATAATCAACATCTGTGGACACGTGTACTGTTTACTATAACACTGTGACCACGTGTGTGTGAGTAAAACATATTTTATTTTGTGTTTGTGTGCATCTGTGTACAGTACACTTGTACGGTTTATTATAACACACACGCATGTAAAGCAAAAGCAAGTCTCATTAGAGAGGTTGAAGATCCGTTTTCTTTCTCTGTCTCAGCCGACACTGCATTTGTGTGTGCTTGCGTTAAAGTGCAGGTTAATTTGTTTTATTTTTACTTTATATTTTGTATTAATTATTTTTATCTACTTATTTTTTTGGGTTGTGAAACTAATAATTTGAGTTTCCATTATTTCTTATGGGAAAATCAGATTTGGTGTACGAGTGTTTTGAAATCGGAGCCCACTTCTGGAACAAATTATGTTCGTAATCAAAGGTTCCACTGTACATCGATATGTACCTGTAGATGATAGTGATGATACAAGGTGATAGTGCGGTTGTGGAACCCTCTCCAGTTTCTAAATTTCTACACGCTACACTCTCGAACCAGAACCAACTCTCTCATCATATACTGATTTTTTCTGCTATTGCACTAGAGAACAAGTGGTGTGTGTGTGTGTTTGCCTCTGAAATTGGACCTAAACGGTGTAAAATAAAAGAGCCAGAATTGTAGTAGACCTAAACATAATAAACCCGGGTGTCCTGAGAGTGGCGGTACGACATCACATTCCAGGGAGTGAGTGGTTGCCACGAATTATGTTGATAACACCAAGTATATCTATGGGACAGAGAGAGATATTTAATAATTAAATATGTTATTATCCCATGTTATGCATTTTATTGATGGTGTGTGCACGTGTGTGTGAGTGTGTGGTTACCATCCACAGGCAGCAGGGGAAATGTAGCTGATGAATCACAACAGCAGATGAACGTGATCTTCAGTTCTGTCTACATCTTGACAAACAGGTGAGGATGAGGAGACGGTGGAACGGGGGGGGGGGGGGGCAACACTGGCTGGAGCGCTGTGTCCATCTCAGGAAATTATATATTCCTTAAATCTAACACATACAGATATAGTGTCATTCACTGTGTCTGAACCAGAACTAAAAGTTCACAAAAGGATGAACAGATTGTGAATAAACCCCTGACACTACACCCCCACACTGCTGCACTCTGATTGGACAGGGAGTGTTGATTACTTTCCTGCAGCAACAGCTCAGACAGTGGTGCAGATGGTCTCTCGTCTGTGTAACATTAAGGTGGTATGTGTGCTTCTGTAATAAATATAAACTATTCCCACTAGGCCATACATGGTTCTCATAATGTATATTAAATGTGTAAGAATGTAAGATAAAATTAAGAGGAAAAGTAAAATGAAGTAAAATAAAACATTGAGTATGCAAATACAACAGTCACGTGGCAAGGCGTCAAGACGTCTAAAACCCAAACAAGTAAATATCATAAAAAGTTTATTTATTTTATTATATATATATATATTTTTTTTTAGTTGTCTCTGTGTTTGCCATGATGGTTGTTTTGAAGAAAAGGATAATGAGGTCTCAGGTCCCGTAATCTTAGTGACATGAAAGGGAGGTTGGGCCTAATTAGCATACTAAAAGTACAAAAGAAAAATAATATAGATAGATGTGCAAGGCCAAGAAAATATCGGTATCACTCGTAATTTTTATGAATGTTGTTCTTATACACTGCGTACTTGTAGTCTGAATCAATCTTTAATGAAGATGATACACTGATACAAGTATCACCACAATTACTCCAAAATCATTTGTTTTAAACTATTTGTACATTTATAATAGAGATGAAGTTCTCGATTAGTGAGCAGAATTGTCTGTTTTTTTTTTCTTTCAGTTTAATCGGCCATAATCAGTTAAAAACAGCACCACGTACAACTTGCTAACTTGTTAGCACCAGGATTGAGTCAGTAACAAAAACGTGAAATGAAATACGAACACTTAACAAACACGGTTTTGATAATATAAAATACTTCTATTTTAACTTAAAAAGAAATTATTCCACTTTTATACACTTTTAAAATGAGATGAACCATATTTTCCTACACTCACATTCACATACACGTTACCTTCTGGAACGTTCCTCCTCTCTGAGAATCTTCCATAATCCCTTGCCTTTTATACGACTGCGCGTGCGCTATCTGAACAGTAGATGGCGCGCTTATCCCATTTAGCAAGAATCTTTAACATACTGTTTCAGTCAAATTCGAAAGCAATAAAAATACTAGAAATGTCATTCGTTTAGCCTAAAAATTGATGACTATTCCTAACGTGGTCCAAAATACACAGAAATTAAAGTTAATTAGAACAACTGCTTTGCATAAAACCTTTTTTTATTTATACTATATAATTTTGCTATAAAAAATTTGATAAAAGTTTATTTCGGCCGAAGAACTGACAGAAGCCCTATGCGGACCACAGTACAGAGCCACAAGGAGCATCAGAAATGCGTAATGTTCTTACACTATTTCTAATTTAAAATAGTAATAAATTAAATACTGAGAATTAGGATAGAAGTTTATTATTAAATAAATACACAATTGGAGCATAAATTATTTAAATTGTGTAACCTTATTTCATAAAAAAATCACTTGAAAATAAAATAAAATCAGGTTTATTATAAATAAATATATAAAGTTATAAAAATTCAGTTTTACAAGTTAAGATATATAAATATAAATAAACACAAACTACTATGTTCTTGAATAATTGATTATTTGAATAATTATAAATTAAATAAGTAAACACAATAAATAAAAAGTATAAATGTTATTGTTTTTAAATCATTCATTATTTAAAAAATATATAATAACTAAAAGAGTTTTAATAAAATTACTGTGTTTATAAATCATTTATTACTTAAAAAAATAAAGGACTAGATAAATGAATAAATAATTTTTTTTAACTCAGTCATTACCTAAAATAAATAAATAAATAAATAAATAAATAAATAGATTAATTAATAATTTTTTAATGGGGTTTTCTAAATGAAAAAAACAAGGCCAATCAACCGATAGAGAGTCTCACTCACACCAGCATGTGTGCATGCACAACCACACACACACACACACACACACACACACACACACACAACAGCTTTCAGACAGAGCCAGAGAGAGGAGGCAAGGAAGAAGGGGGCTGCTGTGTAGGACGACAATCACACACACACACACAAACACGCGCATACACACACCAGTTTACCGAGAGAGACTCTCTCTCACACAATCGTGCATGCACGTGGTAATCACAAAATGTCGATATGTATATATGGATATATTAATAATTTCAATTTCATAAGACCAATGTGTGAATGTAAATGGTGTAAATGTAAAAGGAAAAGTACATAAGGACTGTGGAATGCTCGCCCAGAGTATCTGAGGATGCCACAGATTTTTGATGCTTTTAAATCAAGTCTTAAAACTTACCTTTTTATCAGAGCTTTGAGATTCGCTTCAAATATAAAGTGCATTATAAGTAAAATGTGTTGTTATTATTATTATTATTATTATTATTATTATTATTATTATTATTATTATTACAGCTCAGAGTGATCTTGTAAAAAGATAACAGAGAGACTTGTGTAATGAGTGGTGAGGTATTTGTTGTTTTGCTGTTTCAGGATTACCTGCTGAGTTTGGGTGGCCCTGGTCCTCTGTACCAGTAAATCAAGGTCAAAGCAGTGATTCTGAAGCAGTGTTGTACCAAAATCTGATATTAACTAACACAAATGTACATGGTGTGACAGCAGTATATTATTTAAATAAGAACACTTAAACATGTATTGTATATAGATGTACTCAGCATTTAAGTGTACACAGGTGTTCTGTGTCCTACACTGCACAGGCAGTGTACAAACCTGCCCCCTCATAGTCTAACAGTGTGGGAACGTTTACAATTTCAGAAAGAATGAAGTAACACAAACACACAAACACAGTGATCTGTAATGTACAGTGAAACAGGAACTGTACAGTGTAGTAGAAGTACAGGGGGGCTGAATCTGTGTGGAGATGTCATTCACGGCTCACAGGTACGAGGAGAACCAGGTTCTGCTCAGTGCCCCAGGGCCGTCAGCACCCACTCTGCGCATAGGGTTCTACACACTGCACTCTAGAACAGTGTGTGGCCAGCAGAGGGAGTTGTAGCTGATGAGCGACATCAAAAGATACACGTGTTCTAATGTCCTGTCTGCATCTGGACTAACACGGCAGCATGACGACAGGACGGGGGCGCTGGAGTGCTGTACATATTTTCTGCTGATTCTGCATTTCTTGCAGCTAATGCACACACAGATATACCTTCACTGAAACACTCAACCAGAACTAAAAGTTTACAAAAGAATGAACAGATTGTGAATAAGCCCATGACGCTACACTCGCAGGCTGCTGCACTCTGATTGGACAGGGGGTGTTGATTAGTTTCATGCAGCAGCATGTCTGACAGTGGTGCAGGTGGTCTTTCTCCTGTGTAACATTGCGTTGCTGTGTTTTAGTAATAAATATAAACCTGCCCCTGTAAGTGAGGAGCTGGGACATGCCGTACCTGTGGGCGTGGTGTTACAGTGCAGCAGAACTCTCACCTAAGTATGTGTCAGCATGCCGGACACATAAATGATGGCAGTTGCACAAAGGAGCTCTGACTCAGTTACTGACCTTATTGTTAGTGCACTAGGGAACAAGTGTCTGTGTGTGTGTGTGTTTTATTTATATATATACATATTCACACCTCAATTTGGATTGAAATGAGGTAAAATAAAATTACTTATTAATTAATTATTCCTGTAAATTGAAGAATATTTGAGGCAGTGAGTGATTGCTATGAACGGTGCTGATAACACTGCATATATCTACAAGAGAGGGAAGAGATTTCATAATATAATACTCTGCATAATTAGCCCATATTATGTATCACACAGATTTTTTGTTGTTGTTGTTGTTGTTGTTTGTGTGTGTTTGGGGGATGGGGGAGGAGTGGGGGGTTTACCATCCACAGGTTGGACAGCAGGAGGGATTGTAGCTGATCCAGAGCAACAGATAAACATGATCTCCTGGGGGGAGAGGACTGGGGGGGGGGGGGGGTGATGGGGGAGATTTAGCTGGAGGGCTGTGTGTTTTTCAGAAAATTACATGTAGAGGGTATGCACATGATGTTAGAATTGGGAAGTTCCTGTCGCTACATCACAACTGAGTAGCATAAAGCTCTTTGAGAGGCAATGCAGTATACCATGACCTGTGGAAACTTAAGAAAACGCCTCAGAAATGGAAGAGCTGTTGTGCCAATGACTATACAAATAAATTCGACAAGAAATCAGATACCTTTTTACAGACTGTCAATCTAAAGAGAGGACAGGACATGTGCACATCTCCGCAAACTCTGCATCACAGATAAGTGATGCCACTTGCAGAGAGCTCTGACTCGAACCTACGCACCACCCTGAAATGCCCTCTTCCTCTTCCAACTCACAGGGCAAGTTCCATTACATACACAACTGTTCTCACTGGCTGTGCTTTTTTTACCCTGTTCACAGAGTTATCCTGCGTATTGTCATGGGATCAGCAGTGTGTTTATTATGACGACGGGTGTGCCGCTCCGTACCCGTAGATGAAGGTGATTGTTCAGATTGTTCCACGTTCTGTAGGTAAATTGTATCTGTGATCCATGAGTCTGTGTGAAGATGGATAATGTCTCTCACAGGGCACGTACAAGGAGCACCGGTTTCTTCTCAGTGTCTCAGGGCCATCAGGACCCACTCTGAGTGTAGGGTTCTAAACGCTACAACCTAAAACCAGAACCAACTCTCTCATCAGTTACTGACCTCACTGTTAGTGCACTAGAGAGCAAGTGGTGTGTGTGCACCTCTGAAATTGGACCTAAATGTTGTAAAATAAAGTATCCACTTGCTGGAGGCCAGGCCCAAACATAATGATCCTGTGGTCCGTGTCCTGCAAGTGACAGATTATTTGAGGCAATGAGTGGTTGACATAAGTAGTGCCAATGACGCAACGTCTATATCTACAGGAGAGAGAAATATATTTAATAATGTACTACTTTACATAATTATCCTATATTATGCACTATACCAATAATGTGTTTGTGTGTGTTTTTCCCGTCCATTGGGCAGCAGGTGGAGATGTAGCTTATGAGCCACACCAACAATTGAACGTGATCTCCAGTTATGTCCACTTGGTGATTATGGGAATAAAATACAGACAGCGCTCTAACAACCAATACTAACTAAGATGGTGGAGATTTACCTGTTGTAGGCATGGATTTATCATGTCAATGTTAGATATGAGCGGTATTAGAAGACTTTGGATACAACTGAAATACATACAGTACCTGAGCCATGCATTGTAAGGTGTGTAAGGTTAGTGTTCGACGAAATGGCTGGGTATAAGCAGTGGGTGCATTGTGTGTGTATATATGTTTTTTTTTTGTGTGTCTGTGGGTACGTTCACATTTTGTGTGTACAATCTTTTTTTCAGAGTCTCACTTCAAACTTTTCTGAAAAGTTAACTGTGTGTGAGATATATTAACAAAGCATTGTGGGTAATAGAAATGCTTAAGTGACAGTGATTGTGTAGTTTTTACTAATGAGGAGATTTGTTACTGATTTCTGTTGAGTAGTAATAGCGTTTTTACAGTGTTAGGACTATCTATTACAGAACCACACACCAGGTCACAGTTGAGAGACCACTTCCAGCCCCTGAGTTAGTCTGTTGCTGTGGCTCATCAGCTACAACCCCTCCTCTACTGTATATATCCTAAGGCGACACACTTCTCCAAACGATGGATGTGCTGGTGGAGACCGTCTCTGAAGGAGCCCTCTTTTTGACTCTAGAGGAAAAGTTCCACTTCAGTAATCAGCTCATCAGCGAGAACAAAAACAAGTCATTTTATTGATGTTCCACAACATAGTAAAATGTATTTAATAATTGCAGTATCAAATTAAACTAGTCATAATTTTAACTTGCAGTATAAAATCATTTATACTCATAAATGTAAAAGGAAAAAAAACATTACTACACAATTTTAAACATCAGTGACCACATCACTCATCAATCTAAAACGAATATATTTAGAATAATTTTCTGTCTGAAACCCGACTGTTATGTCTCGTTATTTTTATCCTACATGCCAACGCTACCACAGACATCATATTATACAGTAAAACATAAACACACAAACATTATCACTCAGTTACCTCAAAACATTGAGACTGGACTGACTAATCGACACAAGCGCAAACACATTGATCTACTCTACCAAACTATTGTACACACCAACCTGTAAATGCTCTTTTGCACAATATCCATTACTGGATTAATTTTTGCACTAACTTTTTAATTCTTGCTGCTACGTTAAGGAACGTTTACTTCTTTCTCCACTACCTCAACTCGCCACCTCAACACCACAGAGTATTATGCTATGTTATGTCGTGTTTGTCCCACTGGCACTTTGTTGCTCTTGTTTGCACATTTCCACGTGCACTTTATGTTGTCTGTTGTCTGTATTTAAAAAAACAACAACCCGTAGATAGTCTTCCTCTCTGAGTTGGCTAGTTAGCTTTTGTTAATTTATGTTGTAAATGTATGATGTCAGGTCAATCTGTCTTGTCTCCGCTAGCCAGCTAACTAGGTCTCTAAGTTAGCTAGTTTAGTTTTTCTGTTAATTTATGTTGCAAATTTATGTTGCATGTAGCACCTTGGTCCTGGAGGAACGTTGTTTCGTTGCACTGTGGTTGAAGTGACAATAAAGCCTACTTGAACTTGAACTTGAATGGCGATTATTACTTACAATTTTCACAATTTGCCAAAATTTTGTCCAGTCCATTTTTTAGTTCTGTGTGAATTTTTATCAAGTTTGACTTTTCTTTTTTTGTGTTGTTCCAGTGCAAATGAAAACAATAAGCACATGAATGGCGAAAAATTTGCAATTGAAATAATTTTCTAAGAGAAGTGTTGCATTTTCTGACAGAATTGCAAGGGTGCCGATATTTTTGGCCATGACAATACGTATATATACGTGTGTGTGTGTGTGTGTGTGTGTGTGTGTGTGTTAAAAGTATTAAAAGTACTGTTACTTCAGTGAAATTTTACTGAAGTACAAGTAAATTTACCATTATAAAAATCTACTCAAGTAAAAGTAAAAAGTAGCTCATAAAAAAATTTACTCAGAGTAAACGTTACTGAGTAATTTTTATTTTTTATTTTTTTTTACAGCAGGTGGGATGAGGCATTCTTGCGTAGTTCAAAAAAGATGAGCAGATATAAATCTCAAACTAGTTGTTTTTAACTGAAGGAACACCTTTGCATAATAAAGCTGTTGTCTTTCTTGTGCTTGAAAATCAAAGTGGTCACTTAAATATGGTGTTACGTCCCAGTTTAGTGTCGGGCCGTACAGCAAAAGAACGGTTCAGGGTTCTATTTTAAACTGTATGGAAATGGTGGTATATGGCAGAAAGAACTAGATCAAGTCATTAACTGATGAAATAATGAGGTTTGTATTGTTTTACCAAAATATACACACACACACACACACACACACACAACAGGAGGAGGATCAGAACACTGTCATCCCATATGTCCCATAAAAAATACACACATACATGGCACGTACAGTTGTGGCCAAAAGTTTTGAGAATTACATAAATATTGGAAATTGGAAAAGTTGCTGCTTAAGTTTTTATAATAGCAATTTGCATATACTCCAGAATATTATGAAGAGTGATCAGATCAGAATTGCATAGTCCTTCTTTGCCATGAAAATTAACTTAATCCCACTGCATTTCATTGCTGTCATTAAAGGACCTGCTGAGATCATTTCACTAATCGTCTTGTTAACTCAGGTGAGAATGTTGAAGAGCACAAGGCTGGAGATCATTATATCAGGCTGATTGGGTTAGATTGGCAGACTTGACATGTTAAAAGGAGGGTGATGCTTGAAATCATTCATTGCTTGAATTCTTTCATTGTTAACCATGGTGACCTGCAAAGAAACGCGTGTAGCCATCATTGCGTTGCATAAAAATGGCTTCACAGGCAAGGATATTGTGGCTACTAAGATTGCACCTACATTAACAATTTATAGAATCATCAAGAACTTCAAGGAAAGAGGTTCAATTCTTGTTAGGAAGATTTCAGGGCGTCCAAGAAAGTCCAGTAAGCGCCAGGATCGTCTCCTAAAGAGGATTCATCTGCGGGATCGGAGGGCCACCAGTGCAGAGCTGCTCAGGAATGGCAGCAGGCAGGTGTGAGCGCATCTGCACGCACAGTGAGGCGAAGACTTTCGGAAGATGGCCTGGTGTTAAGAAGGGCAGCAAAGAAGCCATCTCTCCAAAAAAAAAACATCAGGGACAGATTGATCTTCTGCAAAAAGTCTGGCGAATGGACTGCTGAGGACTGGGGCAAAGTCATATTCTCGGATGAAGCCTCTTTCCGATTGTTTGGGGCATCTGGAAAAAGGCTTGTCCGGAGAAGAAAAGGTGAGGCTACCATCAGTCCTGTGTCATGCCAACAGTAAAGCATCCTGAGAACATTCATGTGTGGGGTCGCTTCTCATCCAAGGGAGTGGGCTCACTCACAATTTTGCCCCAAAACACAGCCATGAATAAAGAATGGTACGTGAAAGTAAGTGGCTCGGGGACCAAAACGTTGAAATTTTGGGTCCATGGCCTAGAAACTCCCCAGATCTTAATCCCATTGAGAACTTGTGGTCAATCCTCAAGAGGCGGGTGCAGAAACAAAAACCCACTAATTCTGTCAAACTCCAAGAAGTGATTATGAAAGAATGGGTTGCTATCAGTCAGGATTTGGCCCAGAAGTTGATTGAGAGCAGCCCAGTCGAATTGCAGAGGTCCTGAAAAAGAAGCGCCAACACTGCAAATACTAACTCTTTGCATAAATGTCATGTAATTGTCGATAAAAGCCTTTGAAACGTACGAAGTGCTTGTAATTATATTTCAGTACATCACAGAAACAACTGAAACAAAGATCTAAAAGCAGTTTAGCAGCAAACTTTCTGAAAACTAATATTTGTGTCATTCTCAAAACTTTTGCCCACGACTGTACAGTTCCACAGCTTCAAGATTCCCACTATTTTCCTTGACTTAACACATATTGGTGAATCTAAAATCCATTTTAATAGATATGGGTCAAAGCGGACCAGGAACAGCCTCAATGTACAATAACAAATGCACGACACAAAAGTATAATATTTTAAAAAATATATCATTTTTGTGTATTTTGGATCACTTTAGAAAAAATGGTCAAACATTGTATAAGGATTAAAAGTGTATCCCAAGTTAAATCCTGCAAAGTGGGATCAAAGTGCCATCTACTGTTCAGATAGCGTACCTGCAGTCGTATAGAAGGCAAGGGATTATGGGAGATCCTCAGAGACGAGGAACTTTCCAGAAGGTAACTTGTGTTTGTAAGACTGTTCGTCTCAATTAAGAAGTGTATAAAAGTGGAATAAGTTCTTTGAGAGTTAGTATAAAAAATATTTTGTAACTGTTTCATATAAAAAAAAAATCAATCCTCGGTGCTAACAAGTTAGCCAGTTGTAGCGTTTTTCTAAAATCTAAAAATAAGGGACGCAACGTTTACTTTAAAAAAGTTGTATATAGCATGTATGTATTATTATTTATAAAAATAGTTAATGTTATTTGCTGCTCAGTTGTTTTACGTTAAATTTTGCAGTAAAATAATCGCAGTGAATTTATAAGCTTCCGTTCTGGGTTTTGACTTTTGCTGTAATGTTTTGTTCTGGTCCTCTGGTACCACATACACGCATGCACAAAATCCCCCGCTCACGATACATAGTCATACAGTACGATAAGCAGTGAAATGCTTATACGACCGCCTGTGACCCTAAAAAAATAAGATTATGAATAAGAAATAAATTATGGGATAAAATAAGAATGAAATATAGAAAAACTTTATCTATATAAAATAGAGCTATAGAAGATTAGAATAAAACATAAAACATATAAAAACTTATTTGTACAAAATATAAAAGATTTAGCTGTACAAATATAGAAAATATAGAAACTGTTGTGAATATTGAAATAGAATTTAAATAGAAATGTTAGGGAAGTGTGCAATTATGCATTAAAGTGTAGATACAGTGATACATAAATGTTCAAAAATTAAATAGAAATGTCCAGGGGAGTAAAATGCTCCTGTCTTTTTTCTTCCTTCTTCTCACTGTGTGTGTATGTGTTTTGTCTCCACAGTGGTCCAGACCACGAGCGCTACACAAGGAACCGGGCTCTATGATGGCCTGGGCTGATTATACAATGAGCTGTCCAAACTCTATAGTGCTTCCACCACTTCACACACCTGGAGAGAGAAATAGAAAGAGCGTTTTCCCAAGATTAAACTATAAACTTTGTTGTTAAAGTGTGTGTGTGTGTATCAAAGACCGTATTATATATTGTTTTAAAACCAACTCCACTGGAAAATGTGAAACTACAAACTGATTAAATTTACAGTACACACACTGAACAAACAACCAAAGAAAAGGAGGCGCTGAAAAGTGAAAAAAAAAAAAAAACTCAGTAGTTAAGGTTCTGACTGGAAGTGCATGGCGTTATATTCATACCACAATCCTGAGCGCACAGTTTTGACATGTTAAAAGCAGATAAAGCACACTATATCCCCGGCGTGGTCACCGTGTTTTCCGCGCGTGCGCTCGACTCTGCCTGTACGCTCGCTTAACTTTTACAGTGTTACAAAACTAGCCAAACACAGGCTGTTTCTTCTGTATCGACCACATAACGAAAGCGTTGTAGATAAGGTTTGATAAATAAAGCGACCGAGTTGAGCGATTAGAATTTTATTCGACGTAGTCTAACGAGGAGCTACTGTATATGGAAAATTAGATAAGTAAATAAAAACACAATGGAAAAACGAAACTGGTATATACTAACACTTAATTCGATGAATTTCAGTAAATTCTATTTTATTTGTGTAGTGCTTTAAAATGGCCATTGTCCCAAAGCAGCTTTACAGAATTAAAAGAAATGATATATTATATTATAAGTCGTTTCGTTGTGTGTTTTAATTTACGTATCTAATTTTCCATATAGTTCATCGTTAGACTCCATTGACTAAAATTAAAATCGGACAAATCGGACATAGGACAATAAATAAATCTCCGTACATATTTAATCTATTATTATTATTATTATTACAATTACAAGTTATACGTTTCAATAGCATATGTTTTTAATCATTTTTATTTTTAACGAATTTTCAATATTTAGAATATTAATTAAAATGTTACCATGGTAACGCACGGAGGAAATGATGTCTACGCTGGTGACTACGCAGTGTGTTTCGAATGGAATGGATTCGGTATGTCAGTGAAGGGAACGGATGGGAAATTTTTCATACCCTTTTCCGGTGAAGTGAAGACCTGTAGTTCATATAGTTTCCCACACTGTTCGCAGTTCCCTGTGAACTGAACATTTTCGCTCCCCGTGGTTTGGAATCACAATGAACATGATTGAATACCCTATGAAGTATACTTCGCAGGGTACTTCACGCCGATCGGAACGCACCTAAAGTCTTTAAAAGCTCGATTAGTACACTTTTTTATTAGGCACTTTATTTTCTCATCGCAATCGGGTAAATTGAGTTGTAAATGGAAAACACTCTTGTATCAAAAAAAAAAATCGACCTTAGCTCAAAATTCAACAGGCACACACAACTTTTTTTTTAATGCCTATTAAATTCCACGCGAACGAAGTCGCGGGCACATCTAGTATACAATAATGTTTGTGCAACATAAAATTTTGCATGTAAGAATTAATTTCCCTAAACTTGAATCTTTTCAGTTAATAAAATGCAAGTAAAAAAAGATATAAAACACATCTAGGTGCACACACACACACACACACACACACACACACACACACACACTAGGATCAGCAAGTGTACATTATGATAATAATCACAACATACCGATGATTCTTACAACAAAGAAGGGTTTGCACGCAACAAAGAAGGGTTTGCACGCAACTTGCTTGCAGTTTGAACATCTCGTAAATGTATAATTACTTCCAAATAATTCATACGTTATGAATACATGTGTAACATTAACATATGTGTTGTTAATAAATACAGGTAAAATAGATGAAGTAGGACAAAAATAAAATAAAAAACTGAGAAACTGTTAGAAAGAAAATAATGAAATAAATATAATAATAATAATGAGTAATAATGAGTAATAATTGTATGTTCTTAATGAATACATTTTAATACAATAACATTTATTCAGTTGTGTTTGTATTAAATTATATATACATTAGTCGTGGTTTGTTGGTTTGCTCTTGGTTTAGGAGAAAACGACAGTGTGTGGATGGAGTTATTATATTTTCTCTTGTTTATTAGTGTAATACTACGTAAGAACGTGCTCACGCAAAAACGTGCTTCCATGGAAACAGCGTAGCGGATACAGACAGAAGTTCGCTGTGCCTTCATGCTCGCTTTATTATCAGGGTTTTAGTTTTAAGTAAAATCGACCAGTGGGGTAAAATTTTATATTTTTGTTTATGAATATTACATTCGGAAAAATAATTAAAACTAAAACATACCGAAGACAACTTAGTTGGTATTTTAACACTTCCGGGTTAGACGCGCTACGTAAAACGTGTTTTCGCAATAATCTGTTACCATGGAGACGAAGAGGCGCGTTGTGGCTTCATGTGTGTTTGAGCTGTGAGTGAGGCCGCGAGTGAGAGTCAGTGTGACGGAGAGTAAAAGTGAAGTGTGAGACAGAGTGTGAGGAGTGATGAGTGTGTCGCTGGGGCCTCTGGCGGTGCTGCGGGTCACTGCGGTGCTGCAGGACTGCGTGGATCAGCTCGCCGTGCTGGGACCCATCATCCCCAGGATTCACAGAGACACGGTCGCGGTGAGGACATTCACAACTAACGACCCGCTCACTGTCCAGCACTTACTACGATTAATCACTACATTCACCTTCATTAGTCAAATAAAAATACGTATTAGATAACGTAGTAATCCACAGGAGTTGGCGAATATATATAAATTGTAAATAAATTCACAACACATTTTACTGAGACATTACAGTGCCTGAATACATATACACTCACTCACTCACTCACACACTCACTCACTCACACACGCACTCTTCGTCTATACCGCTTTATCCTGTATTCAGGGTTGCTAAGAGGGCGGGGGGGGGGGGGGGGGTGGTCTGGAACCGAACCGTGTATGACATGGCAAATTTTTCTAAAATACATAGGTTAAACAATGCCAGTCACATGACTAGGGCTGATTATAATATTAATCAGATTTAATGTAATCAGTGATATTATTATTTCTGGTTGAAGCCCACGTACATGTCTGACTGTCTTTCTGTGTCTGTTTCTGACCTCTCTGTCCAACTTATTTGCCCTGTGAATTCAATGAAAAATTTTATGGTTGTGTATCTTATGCCTTGTTTACACTAAATTGTACTTCTTTGGTGGTCAGACAAATACACTCCCTGTTCGGGAAATCGGAGAGTAAATCACAGGTGAGAAATCAAAAAAAGTAGATCAGATAAAGAAGTTTTGTCTTAAAACGACTCCAGCGTGTTAAAATTCACTTATACCACTTCAGCGCTGTTATTTCAGCCAAAGTGAAAATATGAACTAATCCCAGTAAAAATATTCAGTTTAGCTTTTCTAATTAATATCTATTGGTGCAGGTGTTTGTTTACATTGAGGAAGTAGCTTATTAATACTGGACAGACAGACATACAGACGAATCGACAGACCGACATACGGACAGAAATTTGCGGACAAAATACGGACAAAAAGAGCGAGTTTTGACAAATGTACAGACAAAACCTTTCATTTATTTATATAGATTTACAATTTATATTTAGGTGCCATGGTGGCATATTGGTTAGCGCTGTCACCTTGTGCCTCTAGGGTTGAGTGAATTTCCACCTCGGGGTCTGTGTGCATGGAGCTTGCAGGTTCTCTTCGTGCCTGAAGGGTTTCCTCCGGATAACCTG
This sequence comes from Clarias macrocephalus, assembly GCA_011419295.1. NCBI lineage: Eukaryota > Metazoa > Chordata > Actinopteri > Siluriformes > Clariidae > Clarias > Clarias macrocephalus. The sequence continues at coordinate 3,052 of JAAGKR010004737.1, read as the reverse complement.
GTTTCCTCCCACAGTCCATAGACATGCAGGTGCCAATAATTCACAGGGCACACGCACACACATTTCCCGTAGTGTGTGAATGTGTGTGCGTGTGCCCTGTGAATTATTGGCACCCTGTCTCATGCCCTAAGTCTCCTGTACACAGAGTAAAGCGGTATAGTCAGTGAGTGAGACGATGAGACACATAATTAAGGCATTTATCATCATCTAAATCTTAATAATAATAAAAAAACATGTAAAATGCTAGATGTGGTAAAAATTCTGCTAATAATCCTGCACTGTATCTTATACAAGCGCAGTGTGATATTTGCGTGTGCTCTCCAGGCAGACTCGGAGGACGGAAGAGCAGCATTGGATCAGCAAAGAGCCGCTGAGATTCAGCTGAGGGTGGTTCGCAGTGGCCAGGACGGGGCCGGGGGCCTGTCGGGGGCTTTACAGGAGTTTTACAGGACACAGCATGAACTGGAGCACACGTTAATGGACCGTACGAGCTCTGATGATTATTTGAACAAACTGCAAAGTGACCGGTGAGGGGTGACACACATATACACACTTGATGCATGCACACTGCCTGGACCAAAAACTTGTACACTCTTTGATTATGGTGCACAATGTAATATTCAGTTCATGTGTGAAAATGATTTCTCTTGCTCCCAGAACCACTCTTTCACAGTTTGAATCCTGGAATATGCCCCGTGCAGGGAAGAAAAAACTCCATATTTGTGAACGTGGTCATTCAGTGCATTCAGATTGTCAGCTGACTTCAATTTATTGCCACATAAGGTTGCTGAACTGAAGCAACCCCAGATCATAACACTGTCTCCAGAGGCTTGTACAGTGGACACTATGCATGATGGGAGCATCGCTTCATGCTCTTTCCTTCTTACCCTGACACGTCCATCACTCTGGAATAGACTCAATCTGGACTCATCAGGTCACATGACCTTTTTTCATCGCTCCAAGGTCCAATCTTTATGCTCACTAACAAACTGAGATCTTTTTTTCTGATGAGTCTCGCTAACAAGTGGTTTCCTTATGCACACACTGCTGTTAAGTCGCAATCCTGCGAGTTTGTGTGTGTGTGTGTGTGTAGAAATGCTTTTACGTTCACTATTAAACATAGCCTAAACATTTCTTTACCATGTTCTTCCACTTCTAAACAAGCGTTTAGGTGAACTTTGATGATCATGATTTTTTTTCATTCCTGGGATTTATTTCTAACCACATTTCTGCTGTGAAGTTGATGGGTTAGCATCTTAGATTTTAATAATGTGTTAAACCGTTCTTAACCCAATTCCAGTCATTTTAATGGTTCTTGTTTTCTCCAGACAGTGTATATATTTTTCAGATAGCTGTTAATTTCCGTGCATAACAGCAAATGTGTGAACAAACAAGTTCGTTATTTACAAAAAATGGCGATCATGTTAAGAAGGTTTTGTAATTTAATTCCATCATGCAAAAATGTCTTAAATTCTCTCTGAATGTGGAGAATTATGGAATGCCTTGTAGAAGATCGTTATCATAAAGATCATCTGAAGCTTAACATGCTACTTGTTGTTATGATGGAAAAAAATCCTATTCTGACGCAGACGGTTTGCGGTTCGGCTGATAATCGAACTTATAACTGAGCTGGAGACGACGGGGACATTCCACACTCTGATTCACACCGTGCAGGAAGAGAAGAGGACCAAAGCTGAGCTTCAGGAACTCATCACCAGGTCTGTTATTGAATGATAATAAACCAGTAAACAAGGAGGTAACTGTGATATAACATTACACCATTCAGTTTATTACAAGCCTAAAGACTGAACTTTTGCACTACAGGGAGGAAAAGGATCGGCTCAGGATCAAAACCCTGCAGAAAAAGCTACTCAACATCACTGAAGAAACAACACACCAGATTGAGGTGATCACAAAATGTTAATAGCAGTCTGCGTATTTAAACCCATCATCGTTTCTATGGTAACAGCCATAGTCATCTCCAGTATGTCATTGTTATGTGATGAAGTTTTTTTTTTCCATATGGAGATGTTTATTTAACATTTAAAAAAGGAGCCTCCAGTGTCAGAGGTAAAGCTGTGACGTTTCAGACGTCCTCGTGACAGAGGAGTTTACTTGACAAGCTGAAACCTTTTTTAATGTATGACGTGTCATTCTTTAATAGTTAAGTTGTAATCGTTGGTCAATTGCTCATGAGAGGGTGAGCACTTTTAAATTTAGCTGGAATTTCTGAAACACCCCATTACATGTATAAATGCTCCTACTAATATTTGCAAAAGAAAGCTTTTAACATTTTTGAGATCGTTTCAAGTGTATGATCATGATTTCCTGTATAAACAGAAGCATGCAGTAATCGCAGACAACTTAATCTGGACAAATTATCTCAGGTGTGTACAGGGAGCAGAATTAGCCTGTTTAATTTAATAATCCTGATTTGGCTTCTGTCATTTTCATTTTAGAATTCTTACATAATAGAAAAAGTCCTGCATCAGCTTTTATTAGCCCCTCCCATTTTCCTTAAGGATTCTGAAAAATTCTGAAAAACTGCAGGTACAGTTTGCAAAACCTGTTGTGAACATGAAGTAGTCACTATGATGTCATTGACTGTGTAGGAGCGAGACAAAATGGTGGCACACCTCGAAGACCGGCTGCAGGAGTGGAAAATGAAGAAAAGGCTGCATGACAATTACGTGAAAACCAGCACCGAGCTGCTCGTCTACCAAGGCCAGAAAATAAACAATCACGTCGAAAAGCAGCTGGAGGCTGAGATAGAGGTCTCTGTGTGTGTGTGTGTGTGTGTGTGTGTGTGTGTGTGTGTGTGTGTGTGTGTGTGTGTGTGTGTGTGTGTGTGTGTGTGTGTGTTTATACTTGGTATGTTTTGGAACTTACTGATGGTGTTTTTGCTCAGCAGGTGCTCAAGAAGAAGCAGATGGACGAGGAAAAAATTCAGGAAATGCTGGAGGTTTTCCTTAAAAACAATATTACAGTAAGCACAAAAAGAATCAACACTATAGAAAGCTTTAGTCTGGATTCTGATTGGTCAGAAGATGTT